>PVKV010025676.1:0-29273 GCA_004027835.1 Alouatta palliata | reverse complement strand
GACTCCTACACCAACATTTCTAATCTTGTGGCTAATTTGTTAGTCCTACAGGCAAGGAGGTTTGTTTGGGAAAGGGCTGTTATTATCTTTGTTTTAAACTATAAAGTAAGTTCCTCCCAAAGTTTGTTCAGCCTCTGCCCAGAAATAAACAAGGACAGCTTGGAGGTTAGAAGCAAGATGGAGTTGGTTAGGTCAGATCTGTTTCACTGTCTTAGTGACAGTTTTGCAGTAGTGGTTTCATTTCCTTGTGGTTGTATGATTAAGGGCCCCATTTTCTCGCTAGCAACTGGCTATAGAATGCTCTCTGCTCCCGTGGCAGCCTCAGATCCCTGTCACATGCCCCTTCCAGTGGCCATCTCACAGTATTCTGCTTATGCCTTGCAGGCCACCAGAACATCTCACTCTAATCTGCCAAGAAGGAGTCTTACAGAACATGAAGTAATCACAAGAGTGAGGTCCCATCAGGTTTGCCATGTAATAAAACCTAAGCACAAAGTGATATCCCATCTCTTTGTTGTATTATATTGGCTAGAAACAATGACAGGTCCATTCCACATTCAAGGGAAAGAAGATATATAGGGATGTGACTCATTGGAGTCACTCTAGAGTCTGACGGCCACAGTATCCCATCTGGCAAGTGCCAGGAACTTTTGAGAATTATTGCCCATTGAAAAAGCTTTAAGGGATAAAATAATTCAATGTGATGCACCTACAGGTGACAGCAGCATCAACATCTGGCAGAGACTGCAGTGTGGTGATACTGGTTGATATGCTACTTTGTAGTTAAGGATCAGTAAGTTAAAATATTTTTGTGGATGAGAAATACTTGGATGGCCATATAATGAGTTCCATAAACCATTTTGATTTTTGCCTTCTCACCTATACCAGAGGAACAGTTTTAAACAAACACACACAAAAAGGCCATGCTTCCAGAAATTATCTATTTTCTGCTGCAACTCAAACTTGACATTTGGATATAATCCCTGAGGGAAATTCTTGTTTTTTTTTTAAATGCTATTGCTTCACATTTTGACATTCAAAAAGGTGGCAGTCACCTGTTCTGAAGTAGGTCAGGGAGATGTTATCCAGGGTCATAGGTCCTTACAAATAAGGAAGAGATAAGTCTTATCTCTTCCTTATTTTCCTCGCAGTCACCTAGAGGTGTCCTTCTTTTCCAATCACTATATTTATTTGAGATAAATTTGAATTATTGAGTTCCACTGAGCTCTGGAGTATCTGATTAGTCATCTTGCCAGTATAAGTATCAGATTTTACTTAGAGGATAGTAAAAAATATTAAATTCATCTTATTACCATGTCTTCTGTAGGAAATTATTATAGGCTGGTTAATCTGTATTTATTTATAGGCATAATTTAAATAATACATAGGTTACCTTCAAGAACTATAGAGACTAAAGTAGGCCAAACACTCTAAGTAAAGACAGGGAGGAAATCCACATAGATTTCCATGAATGAAAACACTTCCATAATTGGCTTCTCTTTTTGTTTTTACGAGACTGAAAAAAGAAAAAGAGGAAAGGAATTTTTAAAGGCCCCAGCATATCCACAGTCTGAAGATCCATCTTATATAAATGCCATTCACTATCACTATTCAATTACTTAGATCGATCACTTATACAAAAAGAATAATAATTGCACTACTGAGCAACGAAGTTGAAATTTGAGCGAAACTCTAAGATAAGCCAGACATTAGCTGCACCAAAAGTGTCTTAAAATCATTCTTAAATAGAATCTAAACACCAGAATTGCCTATTCCCTGGTCTTAGATGAATAAATGGAAGCACAAAGCCTAAAAATGTCATTTACAGTTAATTTTCTCCACAGATTCCTCCTTCCACTAAGTTAAAATCTCAAATCTTCCCAATTAGTCCTTTGAACCTGAGCAAATTACTTAACTTCTCTGAGCCTCACTTTACACATCTATAAGATAGGGATAATTATCCAACCTCTAAAATTCTCCAAAGTTAAAGAGACATTGTGTGCAACTGTTTTAACGCAATGCCTTGCACATACTTAGTGCTCATCAAATGATAGCTGTTATTAATAATACTATATACAAAAAAAGTTTCAGTAAGAATCTTTTACAGACAAGTCTGTGCTATCTGTTTGACAAGGCATATATAATTTTCTTTTTGATTTTTGGCAATGGGATTTTGAGTCTTGAAATATACAAAATAACATAATACTGATCGGTATGAACAGTTCTCTATATGTTCAAATTAGGTTGCTCCTCTTTAAAGCCTACCTGCATTTTATGTAATTGAAAAGAAGGTTACTTTTGGAAGTTTCTCTCATGACCACTGACATCTCTGAGTCAAAGAAGAAAAACATATGCAGCCACTTTTTAGCAATGGAAAAAATTACAAGCACAGCATTACCTGTCATTATCCAAAGACAGCAGTTTGATTCTCCGTCTTCTTAATCGTATTTTGCATAGCTTGAGCTCTCCTTTAAAGCCCTGTGTATTTCCAACTCTGCCTCCCTATACTCATGCACTTACTCCCTCCTGCAGTCTCAATCTCTCTCTCTGTCAGTCTCTCATTCTCTCTCTCTCTCTCTCTCTCCTGCTCTGAGTGGCAGCTCCACACACTCCCTTTCTCTCAGCCCCTGTGGATTTAATCATCTCATTATTGAAACGCAGTGTCCTTTGTTCACAGCTAAGGTAGATATTAATATTTTTAAAACCCAAAGTAATTCACTTACTCTGTGAATTCTTCACTGCTGTAAATGACAGAAGAGGCCCTCTCACCAAGCGCAGTCATTTCAGAAGCTTTATTACATTCAAGAAGAAAAAGGTGCAGGTTAAAATGAAGTTAACAGATTTGCTGAAGGGCATGTTTCTACACACCAGAAAGTGTTTTCCTTTCTAATATATTCCACTGCTGTACTCTGTGACCTCACTTTACAGAACTGTCTGTCATAAGGTGCTCAACATACTGTCAGCTGCAAAACTCCACATCTGAACTCTTTGAACCTTGGAATGTCAGTTTTTGGGGACCAAACTATTCCACACAAATTGCTCAGGGTAATGAATAATACTCTACTTCTTTCATCTAGATGTTTTTCTAAGAGCAGGCACCTGTTCTATTGGTCTGAATTAAACAGTGGCAAAGATCCTCAGTACCACCACTACTTTAAGGGACACTGGGTTTTTCTGAAATAGCCTGGGCTTCTAGAAGATCCTTAGATATTAGGCCTGTCTCAGAGAATTCCATTCAATATCAGCTAAGGTATCTTAAAACACCTTTATAAACCTTGTTCCTTTTCACTGGTCTAGTAAGAAAAGGATTGAACTGGAATTCAGAAGACCTAAATTCTAATGTTGCTAGAACCATGCCTAGCTTTGCAGTTTCTCTCTTCACAAGGTCGTCAGTGGAGATATAATGGGTATAACAGTGCCCAACTAATCTAGTTCACCAAGTACTTAGGAGGATCAAATAAAGTAATGTATAAGAAAGCTTCTGATAAAATGTAAATACCATGAGTCTAAATGCAATAGGAGAAGCCTCTTGTGGCTGTATCATATTTCCCAATCCTTACTCCAAAGCTGTACAGCCCTGGAAAGCAGAGACTGGCCCAGAGCCTCTTCTGCATCACCCACCAGGCACAGCATGCATCCTGGCAGCATGTGCAGAGGTTCTGAGCCCCATTACTCAGAGAGGAAGAGCAGTGCCTGGCAAGGTTCTTGGCAGGAGGTGCCTGACACTGGTGGACCAGAAGAAACTTATGAAGAGAAAGATGGCAGGGTCATGATCAGAATATTCTACTGTTTTCCTTATGTTTCTACTATTCCTGCAGACAATTTTTTTTTTTTAGTCTTTTTTTTTTTGAGATGGAGTCTCACTCTGTTGCCAGGCTGGAGTGCAATGGCGCAATCTCGGCTCACTGCAACCTCCGCCTCCCGGGTTCAAGCAATTCTCCTGCCTCAGCCTCCCAAGTAACTGGGACCACAGGCACTCACCACCACACCTGGCTAATTTTTGTATTTTTAGTAGAGATGGGGTTTCACCATGTTGGCCAAGATGGTCTAGATCTCTTAACCTCATGATCTGCCTGCCTTGGCCTCCCAAAGAGCTGGGATTACAGGTGTGAGCCACCGCACCCCGCCTCCTGCAGACGATTTTATACCTCAATCCTTGTCTTCAAAGTCACGAAGGTAATCCCTTTCCATCTAATTTCTCTTAAATCTAGACACCCAAACAGGGTGAGCATACATTTAGCTTTTCTGTAAGACAGCGAGGTTATTCTTCAAATATACACCATCTAGAATACACGTGGGTTGCAGGAAAGAGAAGACTGGACTTTTCTTAAGAGACATGTACCAGGCATAAAGAGGATGTAGACTTCAGTATCAGAGCTCATATTTCAGGGATTCTTAGAACAAGAATGAAACCTAAGACAGAGGAGCCTTTGAATGAAAACTGCTTCACTGGTAGCCCAAGGCACCTGTGGTTACTTTATGGGTTTGCTGGTAAAGAAATCTTTCAGAAGATTCTACATCTTCTGTTTATATTCCCTTCATAAACAAAGGTGTAAATGCAATCACTGAGGGAATGTTTTAACTCAATGGTCCCTAGAACCTCATAACCATTAAGTGCAGAACTTTACTGTTTATCTATCCTGTCCCATACTTTCCTACCTCATCCTCGCAAACCCAATTGAGTACATTACCTCAATAAATGGAACCACCACATCCCAGCTGCACAAATGAAAAAAGGAAAATAAAATAAAAATAGGAGTCATCAACTTTTTCCTCAACTTCATGTTCCCAAATGCAAATATTTGGTTCCTGATGATTTGACCGCCAAAACACATGTTGACTTCATATTCACTTCTCTTCAACTGCTGTTTTTGTGAAGGCTGCAATCATTTCTGACTTTGTTTACTTGAATCTAAGTTGCCATTGTTTGCAAACTGTATTATTATGATTTGTATCACTGAGAAAGAAAATAAAAGCTTCCAGTCAGTTTATAACATGCCACTAATGGTAAAATGAATCCAGATTAGAGATAATAAAATGTGGGGGAAAATTGTATGTCTTAAAATTAGGGAAATACAATACTTGTTAACATCCTAACTGCTATCTCTACATTTATTCATGTGTCCTTCCAGTCCACTCACATTACATCTAGAATGTTCTTTGTGTAGTAGGAAATGTTACTGTTTTTGCTTAAGACATTTCAAATTATTCTCTATATATACAGGATGCAATCAAAAAGTAGCATAAGATAAAAGGCCCTGCTCATTTCTCCAACTCTTGACACTCTTTCTTTTCTTACTCTAAACTCCAGCCATGCATAGCTACTTCCCAGTTCTGAAAAGCAAGAAAAAAATAGTTCTTCTCAAACTTCAGATATTGCACATACACTTCCCTCTGCTGCAATGATATTCTCAGCCCTCTTAATCCCTACTCAACCTTCAGGTCTCAGCAAGCTCAAATCGTCATTTCCTCCAGAAGCTTCTCTTTATCTCCAGACCAGGTCTAGATGTCTCTTCTGTGTTCCCATAACATTCTATGTTTAACACACATCACACTCCACAAAAATTCTTTTTCTGTTTGTCTCCTCCCTTAAGACCAGAGAGTCCTTGAGATAAGGGATGATGTTGTAATACGTGGTGCCCTACATGTAAATATTTGTTTAAAATCGACAACACATGAGGAACCAATGAGAGCTTACCAGCCAAACAAATATAATAAACCATCAGATTATTCTTAAATGAATTCATAATTGTTTGGTTATCTTCTACCTGTCAATTGCCAAATAATAAATTTCTCATCAATTGAATAAATGTTTTAAATTACGATCATATTGTATTAATCTGTTTTCACGCTGCTATAAAGAACTACCTGAGACTAGGTCATTTATAAAGAAAAGAGGTTTAACTGACGCACGTTCCACATGGCTGGGGAAGTCTCAGGAAACTTACAATCATGGCAGAAGGCAAAGCAAGGCATGTCTTACATGGCAGCAAGAGAGAGGGGAGGGGAACTGCCAAATGATTTTAAACCATCAGATCTCATGAGAACTCACTATCATAAGAATAGCATGAGGGAAGCCACCTCCATGATCCAATTACTTCCCACCAGATCCCTCACTCATGGGGATTACAATTTGAGATGAGATTTGGGTGGAAACACAGAGCCAAACCATATCACAAATGCTCAGCTAGAAATAGATGCTGCTGTGTTTTTAGGGAAGCTAGCCTCATGTTACAGAGATAAACTCATACAATTAGGGAACAAACTTGAAAACAAAACAATTAGGAAAAAAAACAATGCAAGGTATGTCAAAATTACCTTACTATATGTGGCAGATTATATTCATTGTTGGCATTCAGATGAAAAAGAGACCCATGAAAACTGGAGCAGTCATAGGATTTATTGAGGATATTCAACTTGGGCAATCTCTTGAAGGAGGGGCAGAATTTAAATTGGTCATATTTAGGAGGAACTACCCATGAGCTACCGAAAAGAGACCCATCTGTCATTTTATTTGGTGTTTACTGTTTTTGTCAATAAAATCTCTTTCAGAGACATTAAAATCATAATCTTTGGGAAATGAATTAACTCAATTAATTTAAAATCCCTTCTTGGCTAAATTCTCAAGTAAATTTACTTTGCTCTCTTCTCATTCTGTTCTAGATGTCCTAATTCCTGTTGCATTATGTTTTTATTCAGCTTAGAATAAAAATACAGACAAATCCTGAGGAAGTCTAAGCATACTTATTCTGAAGTAGAGAAGGTCAGCAGTGCTCAGCAGAGTTGTACATGATGTAAGCATTCGCCTGTTTCAGCCAAAGTAAGCAACCCAGCAACTTCCCAGACAAAAAGCCAAGTGACCTGCAGTTGAAGAGGAGTCACTCTGCAGCACTTAGTCAAAATGACAAACATGTCCCCGGTGACTTGATGTTTGAATGATTGGCCACGGGTTTGCTAGGGTGATGACCTGTGGGTCTAATTGGAACTGCAATTGCCCCCCAAGAGCTTTTAAAGGCTGCTTCCATCTCTGTCTTCCCCCTTTGAAAAGACCACACAGATGGCATGGGGTTAGTGACAACCACACCTGAGCTGAAATGTAAAGGAGAGAAAGGGAGGAAGGATGTGTTTATGCCTACTCCTCCCTCTTAGCTCAGCTTCCTCTTTCTTCTATTTCTATTTTACTGTGTCAAATATTTTTATTTTACCAACAATATTTCAATTAAACTAATGATACAGAATTCTGCTCTTATATTACTTTGTCAAGCACATCACTCACTGAAAAAATAGTTTTGAGAAAGCTGAAATTGGAAGGTGACCCACCACTGCCCTCTGAGCCTGAGACGGAAATAGAATTCAGGTAAAAAACTATGGCCAGTAAGAAGTACCTGCAGGGATAGTCAGCAGTTGTATAGGGGAAAAAAGGTGTGAGGTGCCTCTTTCCTGTCATGATAGCTACAATTGTTTCTTGTGAGTCTCTCTCTCAGTTATGTATCATTTCTGCAAGCACCAATTTTTAACGCAAATTCCATTTCTATGGGCTTTGCTATGTACCTCATTATTACCAATAACTACAAATTCTTAAATATTTTCAATTTCACATATTCTAACAACCCTATTTTTCACCTCATTCCCTCTAGAAACTCAGTTTCAACAATGCATAATGCCACTTTGTAACTCATGAATCGACTTGTTCACCTTTCACTCCTCCTTTTGACATCTTCTCTTCTTCCCTTACTCAACTGAATTTCCATGGCCAATTTATTATTATTACTTCTTTGCTTGCACTGCCTGAAAAATCTTTTTGTATTTTTTTCATAAAGGTCTGTTGAAAAAATTCTTCAAATTCTTTCAGCTTTTGTTTGTCTGAAAATACCATTTCTTTGCTTTTATCCAAAAAGGATCTTTTTGCTGGATACAGAATTCTAGGTAGAATAATTTTTACTCTTAAAATGTAAAGATGTCATTGTGTCCCATGGCTTGCATTGTTTTTAATAGGAAGTCTATAGTAATTTATTGTTTTTCTGTACTTAATGTATTTTTGTTTTGTTTTGTTTCATTTCTTTATCTTCATCACTTAGTTCCAGGAATTTAACTTTGATATGCTTACTGTGGTTCTCTTTGTGTTTATCCTGCTGGTAGTTCATTGAGCATATAGGATCTGTCGATTTATAATTTTCATCAACTTTTGAAAATATTAAGCCTTTGTTCATTCAAATATTTTTATGTTTTTTTCTTTCTTCTCTCCTTCTGAGACTCCATTGACATATGTTAGTCTTTTTGATGGTGTCCCGTAGGCCACTGAGGAGCTATTCATTTCTTTTCTAGGTGTTTTGCTCTCTGTGCTCTACTTCAGATAATGCATATTACAATGTCACCAAGTTCACTGCTTTTTTTCTTTTCCTGACATGTTCACCTACTTTAATCCCATTCAGTGAATCTTTCATTTCTGACACTGTATTTTCAGCTCTAAAATTTTCATTTGGGTCTTTTCCATTTCTCATTCATTAGGTTCATGAATTTTTCATTTCTGACATGGTACTTTCAGCTCTAAAATTTTCACTTGGGTCTTTTTTCCATTTCTCTTTCATTAGGTTCATGACTTCCTTCAAATCCTTGAGTCTCTCTACCTTTTAACTTTTAATTTCACATTTCTTATTTCTGTGTCCATTTGTAGTAGCTGATTTTTTTCTCCTGGTAATGGTTATCATTTTCTTGTTTCTTTGAATTTATGATTCTTAAAAATTATATGCTGGACATTTTGAATTTTTTGTTGTTGAGTTCCATGTTGCTTTTTTTTAAATGGTGCTGAACATTTTTCTGTCAGGTAAATAAGTTACTTTAGAAACACCTTGATCATTCTGAGGTTTGTTTTTAAGCCTCAAAAACAAACTTGCTAGGGTATGTCCAGTTTAGATCTATAAATGCTAGGGTATGTCTAGTTTAGACATAGGGGTATGGTAGGTATGTCTAATTCTGCTGGGGTATATCTTGTGTAGAGATAGGGGTATGCTAGCTATGTGTAGACCTGCTGGGGTATGTCTGGTTTAGACCTATTACTGTGACATGATCCTTCTTGGGTCTCCATTGAATGTCCCAGGTGTACAGTGAGGACTCTCTACTTGGCTGTTTGGAACTCAAATGCCTCCCAGCCTAGCATGAGCCAGGGGAACTGCTTTAGCTTAAAACTTCCCATTTGTTCTTTTTCCAACATCGTTTGTGGCTTGGTATTCAGCAAAAAATCAAAAGCACTCTTATATAAATTTTGGGTGTTATTTCTCTATTCGTCCTAGGAATTCTAGCTACTTCAGTCTCCCTCAACTCCAATTTGTTCTTCTTAACTCAGTGTGACCACTGTATTTTGGTTGAGGTCCTTACCTGTTCTGTGGTCCAGAAATGCCCCCAGGCAGAAAGCCAAGGAAATTTTAGGGCTCACCTCATTTTTTTTCCTTCTCTAAGGGTTATAGTTCACCATTGGCTGATGTCCAGTGTTTGAAAACAGGTGTTTCATACATTTGTTCCAGTTTTCTAGTTGTTTATGGTGAAGTCTGATCCTTGTTACTCTAACATGGGCATAAGCAAAAGCTTTGAGTATGTTGCTTTTTTAGAGTGGGTGCCATAAATCAAAAGATTCATGTCCTCTTCCCCAATACAGTACTCAATAGGAAACATGAAGAAGTTGAAATCAAACACATCTGACCTTGAATCTTGGTACCACTACTTGTGTGATTTTAAACAAGACTCAAGTTCTCTGTGTTTCTGCTTTCTGTTCCTTTTAATAGTGGTAACAATAACTATAACAATGGGGATAGATATAAGGTTTAGATAATACATGTGAGAGCTTAGAAGAGCCTTTTGCATCTAATCATAAAATAAGAAATATGTAACTTGAAATCAAAGAGCTCTTCCCTTTTTGGTCTTAAATTTGTCATAATTAGGGGGTCAGCAGCCTTGTCAAAGAATGAGGCAAAATGACAAAATAAATAAGATTGTTTTCTCACTGCTGGGAAAATCACTGTGTCTCCTGCTCTCTTCTCTAGGCCAAGACTGGCAGAATCATGCCATTTTTCTGGTGTTTCAATCTCAGCATGGTGAGGAAAAGAGACTGAAAGACCACAGAGATGGCATGGGCTTAGGGGCAACCCCACCTGAGCTGAAATGTAAAGGAGAGAAAGGGAGGAAGGGCATGTTTATGCCTACTCCTCCCCTCTCTTAGCTCAGCTTCCTCTTTCTTCTGCTTATGCTTCTGCTTCCTTTCTGCCTCTGCCTCTGCCTCTTCCTGGGATGCCTGGTAGTTCAATCTAGCTTGCTAGAAAGGAGAAAAGGAAAGAGGTAGTCAGCTGTGTGAAGCCTGTCTTTCTCTATCTGGTAAAGTAATTAATTATTTTGTTAGTAGCACACTATCTGGTCTAAGGCAAGACTTTGTGCCCAAGTTACAAAAGCCACACTTGCTGAAGGCTCAATTTTACTCTTTGGAAAGGTATTTCATACATTATTTACTTATTAAAGCAAATAATAATATGTATCCTGGAATGCAATTAAAAATTTGAATATATTTTATAATGTTCTGTTTTAGGGAAGGTGCCACCTTCAAACACTGTCCCTTCTCCCTTTCACTTCATTCACTCACCTCTGCCATTGAGGACAAAAGCTGCAAAAAACAAGCTAGGAAAGATACATAGCTTTTTAATAGAATTTTCCGAGAAACACATCCACATGATTTACTCTACTGCATCCTCATGAATTATAGTTATCCCCACCCTACTTAGATATATTAAGCTGGGGGCACAGGGAACTGACCCTGGCCTAGAGGATCAATGCTGTGACCCAGTAACGTCATTCAGTTGAATTATCGTTGAGCCCTTCATTCAAAAGAAAAATACTAGCTGCAACATAAAGGATGTTGGTCACATTTGCATTTTCTTTAGATGCTATATCAACTTCTGCCATCTAAGAACCTCCACCCCGATCCCCACATTAGTGTACACAAGCCTCTCCCAATATCCTGGGCTTCATCTTTCCAATCCAAATATTTTTTCTACTGGCAATGATGCTGGAATCCATCTTCTTCAGTACTGATGTAACCTGCAGCCCTTGCAATAGCAGACAAGCATGAAGGAATCCTGGCATCCAGTGGAATTAGCCAATCACTGTTGTGTCAAAATTTTACATTGACCCAAATGGAATGCTGATCCTGAGATGTACTCAAAATCTATTGATTTCCTAGCTCATACCTATAATCCCAGCAGTTTGGGAGACTGAGGCAGGTTGGGTCACGAGGTCAGGAAATCGACACCATCTTGGATAACACGGTGAAACCCCATCGCTACTAAAAATACAAAACATTAGCCGGGCGTATTGACACGTGCGTGTAGTCCCGCTACTTGGGAGGCTGAGGCAGGAGAATCGCTTGAACCTGCGAGGCAGAGGTTGCAGTGAGCAGAGATCGTGCCACTGCACTCCAGCTTGGGTGACAGAGGGAGACTCCATCTCAACACAACACGACGCAAAACAAAACAAAACAAAAAAACCCATCTTGTGATAGGTTTTCCATTTAAAAGACTGTTACCTGTTCCTTTCTTCCTTTTTCTCTTAGGAAACTGAAAGTAAAATGTATCTTATTTGGAGTTAATCCCCTTCAGTTGGTCTCATCTGTATAGGACTGGCCTAACAAGTCAACCTGAACTCATCAATTGACTAAATGGACCCTTCAAAACTTCTTTGAAGTAACCTCAGAAACCAGAACTCAGAACTCATTTCTAGGACTCGCACAGTCTTGGGTTTCTCCTACATCTCTGTTTTACTCCTTTTTCTCTTGTAAGGGTTTCTCTTCTTCTTGACAGCTTGGTGTGGAAGTGCCATATGATTTATAACTTGATCCTCTTCTGTTCTCTATGCTCACTCTTTTGCTGACTGCATACAGTGTTGCAGCCTAAATACAATCTATGTGCCAACAACTCCTACATTTATATCTCTATCCCAGACATCCCTTTTGAATGTCAAAGTTATATATCCAACAGCCTACTTAACATGTTCATATAGATATCTAATTAACATCTGAAATTCAACATGCCCACAGCTAAACTCATCATCTTTTTCACATCTGCTCCATCCAAAACTTTTCCCATCTGAATTAATGGTAACTGCCACCTTTCAGTTTCTTAGGAAAAAAACCTTAGGGACATCTTTGACTCTTCCTCTCACATCACACATCTACCATCAGCCTGTCCTATTATTGGTTCTGCCTTCAAAATGTAAATAGAAATGTATTATTTCTCAACATCTGAATTGCTGGTCGCCAGATCTGCACTGTCCTCTTCTCTAGCTGAGACTGGTGCCATCAGCTCCTGCTGGACTCTCCTGTTACCACTGCCCTCCAGTGTATACACAGCACAGTCAGCAGACTAATCCTTTTCAAAGTGTTAATCAGATCACGTAACTCCTCTGCTCAGATTGCTCTGGTGGCTCCCCATTGACTTACAGTGAAAGCCAAAGTCCTTACAACACACTGAAAGGTGCTCTACGATTTAACTTCATCTCCAACCCACTGCCTCTCCCTCACTCTGTTCCAGCCTGTCTTGGCATGTTTATGCTCGTCTTAGCGCTTCTTGTATCTGCCTGGAATGCTCTTCCTCCATGTAGCAAACTCCCTGACCTTGTTCAAGTAATGCTCAAATGTTACCATCTTAAGGAGTCCTATCGTGAACACTTCAAAAACTCTCCACTCTAGTATTGCTAATCTCTCTCACTATGCCCACATCTCCTTTTTGTTTTCTAGCTTTCACATCCCTTAACACACTATATCATCTGCATATTCACTAGGCTCTTTGCTTATCTCCTATATTTCCCTGCTGAGAATGTGGGCCCACAGGGTCAAGCGTCTTTGTCCTGATGTATCTCAAGTGTACAGCGGAGTGTCTGCAGGAAAAAAAAATGTGCTCAAAGGATGTACTGAATGAATGAATGAAACTGCATGGAAATAAAAAACATGGAGCCTTCGAATATTTTTGACAAGCAAAGGTGATTTTAAGCCTCTTGCATGTCAGCCCTATCATTCTACAGACTTTATGTTACCCATTTTCCTTTCACTCTCACAGAATTTTCAGCCTATTTGCTGCCATTTGGCTCATGTTGACCTGTTGTAAGCATTTGCTAAAAATATATACTCCTTCTGTCTTGGAAAAAACAGAAATTAAATGACTAATTTATATTAGAAACAGTTTGTTTTAATTATTCATGGGAATACATGTTTTTTGTCTTACCAGCACAGTTGTATTCACAGCCTGCTGGAGAGCCCCCTGCAGACTGCTCCAAGTACTAGTTAGAATGTCTTAACAGAGCTCCTTAATGTGAGTTCTTAAAGACATAATAATAAATTTTAAAGGAGCTCAGTATTCTACTTTGTTTGATCATGTATTATTTCTTATCATCTGTCACTTTAAAATGCACATTGCTCTGAATACAGTGTAGGTGCCCTGAGGGTGAGAGGGGGTTTTTCTCCTACCTGTGCCACTAATTCTTACCACAGTACACAGCACAGGCTGTAGATGCTTGGTGCATGTACATTGAATGAAAGTTAAGCCATCAAAATGAATTTCCTAAAGGCCCCCTGAGAGCGCAATCTCATTCAGGAGGCCAGACACCCACAGAAAGGAAACATAATATGAAATAGCCAAGCCTGGAGATACGGTAACTGTCCCCAAAGCACTAAAACTGTCCCAGTTAGCTGCACTCTGCAGGGCTCCAGGCAACAATCACACATTCAGAAAAAATGGTGATCTATCAAAGATGCAGTTTCTGCTTATGTAACCACCTTCAATATAGTACGAAAAAGAATACATTTAAGTTGTACAATTAAGAAAAAGGGGGAAAGAGAATCATGTAAAAATGTATTTCACTTTTGTCTATTTTTTATCTAAAGACAGTTTACTAAACTTGTTAATCAAAGCAACATAGGTGGTAAGTGAAGCAAAACTGGGTGGGATATGATTTAGCCATAGTCAAAAAAGTGTTACTATGAATTTATTTACTATTTGATTCATCATTCCTTTTGTTTAAATCATGAAATCTTTGAAGAATGACACCTAGAGAAAGAATTTTTGACTACGATTCAGAAGACATGAATTTTAAGCCTCATTTTGTACCTTTAGGTTGCTATGTGATTTGGGTAAGTCTCTTAACTACTGGGGGATTCAGCTTCTTTAAAAACTTCTTTATAAATTGAGGGAATGCTCCTAGATAGTTACTAAATTCTCTTCAGAGACTAAATTCAATGACAATCATCCTATAGGTCCATAATCTACCACGGGAAAGCGGGTTACAAATATAATTTTTTAAGAGAGTTAAACTCCAGGTGAAAAATATTTCCATTTATTATCTTTAGGACTTCTGTTCCTTCTCCATGTAACCAAAGGCGAAAGAAGCCTGAGGGATGTAACAGAACAATGCATCATCATTACTATGATTAAATAGAGAAAGACCCAGAGCTGGCTTGCTGCTGCAGAAATCACAAATCAAAACTTTGTTGAGGACATTCATATTCTACAGTCTTTTCCCATAGGAAATTCCTAGTGATTATTTATCATCTCACATAGAAAAAAAAAGACATGTTTATTATATTTAATCTTAGCTGTATCTGTCAGTTCTTGACTGCAAGCAAGAAAAGTAAACTCAGTTATCCAAAGGAAAAAAAAATGAATGATTTAGAAGGCTATCAAGGGCTTCCAGGACCAGACTTGGAGACAAAAACTCAAAATGGACAGGAGGCTGCACAGCATAGGCAGGATTCACGTCCCACCAGAGGAGAGGTCTGGTCCTTGAGTTTCCTGTGTGACCAATCTGACACCAAAACATTCTTTCCACCTGAATCACTCACATAAGAGTCCCAGAAGAAAGCACTTCTGACTTCTGGCTGAACTAAGGATTCAGCCCCTTAGACTAAAGACCAGAAGTGGAAGTCCAAAAGCAGGAAACACCCATCCTTCCTAGATTCTACCCACTAGAGAAGTCCTGCAAAAGGGAGATGTAGTTCAAGGAGGTATGTGTCAGGGAATGGAAGAATGATAAGTGCTCCACAGAAAAAAAAATAAAAAGCATAAATCTATATTTTGTTCAAAATATTAATAAAAAAGCAAATTATGTATGGACAATTTTGTTTGATGGATTAGGAGGGAAGTGATAATCAAAAGCATAAAATCAATTGAAACTATTTTGACATAACCTGCGAATTGTTTATGTTTTAACTTATGTAAATAGAACATGAATAAATTCTTTTAGTAAAAATTCAAATCTTACATAAATATATAGAGTAAAAATTAAAAATATCCCTTTATATCCCTCAGTCTTGCTCCCTTTCCCAAAGGTAATGACCACCACCCATTTATTGTTAAATCTTCTAGAACTTTTCCTGTTAATAAATATATACATGAATATATACATGAATAAATATATACATGAAAGTATCATTTATATACATTCACACATTTATACATATACCCAAATGTGAAATAATATACTGTATACACAGGTATGCAACTTACTTTTTTCACTAAATACATATATTAAAGATTTTTACAGATAAAATTCATGTAGATCTACCTATTCTCTTTATTGCTTGCTATTCCATTATCTGTTATGTGCCATATTCAAAACTATACTCATATTGGTGGATATGTAAGTTAATTCCAAACCCTTAATGCAAACGTGAACAAGCCATCTTAAAGCATCTGGCAGGATTCATGTGTGTGTGTGTGTGTGTGTGTGTGTGTGTAAATGTTCCTTTTTAAAGAGGTGGTATAAATGCTGTATTTATCTAAGTAGCAGTTTTCACTTTTCTGTGTTATTTATCCTCTATAAGAAGGGGAAAAAAATTCATTTTGAAATCTGATTATAGGTTCCAGCTATGATGATGTGTCTGGCATCTCCCCTGCTGGCACTCAGTCTCTCTCCTGCTGCTCTGTGAAAAGGTGCCTTCTGCCATGATTGAAAGTTTCCCGAGGTCTCCTCAGCCATGAGGAACTATGAGTCAATTAAGCCTCTTTTCTTTGTAAATTACCCAGTCAAGGGTATTTCTTCATACCAGCATGAGAATGGACTCATACACCCCCAGTGAATTTCCATTTCTATGTAACTGGCCATCATTGTGTCACAGGCCCACCTCACACCAATCACTGGCAAGGCAAACAGAATCACATAACTGACTTAGACAAGAAAATGTGCCGTATCTCCACCCCTTGCAGCTAAACAAGAGCTGAAACATATGGCTACCCAATTTCTAAATAAACACTAGGCAAACAACAATGTCCACAACACCAACAAACCTCAGACTTCGCAAAGCAAGATTAATGATGCACACAAGGGGAAGGCCTTTGTGGCAGCATCAGGCAGTGAAGCACATGGCTCTCAGGAAGTCATCAGAATGCCACGTAATTAGTTTCTTCTGTCCTGAATTTCACAGTTGCAAAAGTGACACTTCTATAACCAAGACACATGAGACCCAAGAGGAAAATGGACAGCAAAAGACGTACCTGCACACAGCAGCTACAGACAAGAGGAGAGAGGAAATTTTCTGCTTTGCTCTGTCCCACACTTTCTCCCCTGCTCTTTATTTCTCCTACCTCATGAAAACACACTTCTGAGATAGGATCTTGAAGGGTGAAAATATCATGTTTTTTTGAAGTATCAGCTCTGCCTAATGAAAATATCCACTTAAACATATCTGTATATGTATATATGCACACATGTACATGTACATACACACACATGTACATACACACACATGCACTTTTCTAATACAAATAAGCCATTTAGAAAACAGAGAAAAATAAAAAGGAATAATTTTAAATCACTCAAAACTCTCTAGCCAGAAATAACCACTGCTGACATAGCATATATTTTGTAGTTAAAAACTCCGTTTCACATCGACGTCTATTCCACCAAACAAAATTAAGCACAACATGAGTTTTACATTGCCACACACTCGATTTTCAATATAAATTTTAAGTACACTATTAAAAATATTAAGATGTTTTCTCTATCAAAACTCCTGTGCAAGTTTTATTACAATGCAATGGAAGCAATCAAGCAAAATGAAATAAAATACAAATGGTTCCACTGTAAACAGCCAGCCTGGCACCCTTATCCTATACTGTGTTAGAAAGTTATTATGAAACACACAGTAATATAAGTTTTGACTCACTGAATTTTATCACCCAATCTGCAAAGAGCCTTCCCCAAAGCAGCTGTATCGCTAACCCAGATGTTTTACTGGCACTCTTTCTTCCTGGACCACTCTGGTATTCACTGGCACCTTTTCTGTATTCCATTTCAGTGCCAATCCACTACCAACCCAGCAACAATGTGGCATTAAACACAAATGATACCCAACAGCACTTTTTGAAAATGGAAATGAGAGTCTTCATTAATTTAGAAAATCCAGAATTACATATTAACATTTTCGGTAATAATTTCTCTCCCTGATTATGTCAATGACTAAACAAGTACTCACTGCTGTATTATCCAGGCTATTTCCTTGATTATTTCCTCTGGTTAAAAGCAAGCATTTGTTCTTTCAACTCTCAGGCTCCCAAAGTTAAAGAGGTAAATTTAGATCAAGAAAAGTAAGGATCTGTCCACACTTAAATCTTGGCAAAGATGATTCCCTAAGGTTCAATTGTGTGGCCCTAAGTAGCACACATGGGCTAACGGGAGAGACAGTAGATGAACATCATCTACTGAAAGAGGCCATGGCCCAGTTTCAACATGAGAAGTGGTGGTGTTTATATCCTATCAAATGCCGACATCTGTTCATGAACTGTGTCCTCGCCAGAGCTATACTGTGAGGGTATTTAAAATAAGGATATGTAAACATGGCATCTTAAAGTCACTATATTTTATCTTCACTCAAATACAACCTCTTGGAACACTTTGGAAATTCTTAAAAAAAAAAAAAAAGAAAAAGAAATGAAGGTGGGCAGAGTTAGAGGAATATGATTCACTGAAGTGGCAAAAAGATAAGTACTTTTAAAAATCCTCCCTGCCATAATATATTGTCATCATATTAAAACTAATAAGTGGTGATAAAGTCTACTGTTGTTGGCTATAAAGGAAGCGTTTAAAATACAGAGTTTAAATAATCATTGCATACATAAGTATATATATGGAGGCTGTCCTTAGTGTCAGGTTTCATGTGTAATGTTCAAGGGTTATCTGTAATTCATGCTTAGCAGCAAGACAGGTCTTTTTATGTCAGAAACCAAATGCAAGATTGCCTGTTCTTAAGCAAAAATGTGCCACTTGGCAACTGAATTTAAATTGTGTATTATTCTGCTGTGGTTCAACAACTTGATTATTTTTAGATAGAACTTTAAGGCAAAATGGAATGCAGGTATATTTAGAGAGGACTGCGCAGCTATCACAGAAAGCATTCTGGCATTTGCTTGGGGAAGATACAGCATTCAAGGGGCAGGGGTTTAGCAATAGCAGCTCACTAAGAATTGCTGCAGGGAGTCACTGATTCCTGGAAGCTACGAGTGGTGTCTTGACACCCTGGAAGTTTTCCCAAATGACTTGGCTAGAGCAGAAAAAGCTCAGTTTAGGTTCTTGATTATACATATATTTTTTTCTGATCATGGAAGATAGTGTCCTTTCTTGCTCCCATGTTTGATTTGATTTTGCAGGGAGCAGAGCAACTCATTAGTCATGCAGTCAAACATCCAACAAATATTTACTGAGCATTTGTAATGTACAAGGCTATTAGATGCAAGAGATACAATGGTGAGGAAAAATAAATATTCCCATGTCTTTATGAAGCTGAAGGCTTAACAGGTAGGATTAACATTAACCAGATAATCACATAAATAAGGGTAAAGTTGCCACTATGATGAGTGTTGCCAATGAATAGTCTACAGCGCTATCAGGGCACGCAAGAGGGAAATTTGGCATAGTCAAGATACAGCAGGGATTCCTTGGAGAAGACACCACTGAAATCAAGTCTGAAAAGTGAATAAACATTAGTAAATGAAAGGAAAATTGTGATTACTCTATGTACTCAGAACAACATGTGTCAAGGCCCTGCTGAAGGAGCATGCCTGTTTCAGGGACTGGCAGGTCAGTGTGGCTCAAGCAGAGAGAGAGAAAACAAGCTATTGCAAGATGAGCCTGAAGAGGTAGGATGCGGTCCACCTTACAGGATTCTGTACACCATATTAAGGCCTCATATTCTTAGCCATGTAGGCAAAATTGGGGCAAACATACTTTTAAAAGGGATAATCGATTCTTATAAAAGAAATTAAGGTCAACATATATTCATATGCTACTATTTTGTGCAAGAAAACATGCTAGGTATGAAGAAATTGCCAAAGGAGTACCACATCTATGTTCGTAATGCATGAGCAGTCCAATGAATAGACAGTGAAATATATCCCATGCTGTCTGTCAGAGAATATCTTTAAATGGTATGAAGATTTACTGGAGGAAGATACGTAACAATGACAAGAGGGAATAGAACCTGAGGAAAACTTAATAGAAAAAGGCTAATGAACAGTCAATAGAATTTCTACTAGCAGAAACAGAGAGAGTGGAGTTAGTGCTATTGACAGAGTTATCAATGTGAGAAAAACCCAGACGCCAAAAGTGGACCGTGTCCATCGTCTTTGAGGAGAACAGTAGAAACTTCAGGGAGGCTGTGATACAGGAATGCATGGAGATGGTGCAAAAGAGAAGTCTTACATTTATATTGTACCCCACACTTTTATTAAATGTTAACTTGTAATCTCAATAGATCTCCAAAATAAATATGTATCCTAGAGCAAGAATCAGTGAACTTTCTCAGCAAACGTCTAGAAAGAAATAGGGAAGCTTTAGTAATTATCTTCATTTTACTGAAACGTACAGAGTATAAATAATTTGTCCAAGAACAGACAATTGGCAAATGATTGATCCAGGATTAAAATATAGATCGCAAGTTTCCAGTCCTTCACTGATTCACAAATTTCAATCATTCATAATCCATCTTTAGGATTTCAGTATATCCGGATGTCACTTTACTGTCATATACTTAACATTTATCATTTGATCGACTTACTCATTTTCCTTAAAACTTTTTAAAACGAAACTTTCTCTCACCCCCATAAGTGGAAAGCCAGTATCATTCGTCCCAAGTTTAAAGGTAATCCATAAAAATAAAGATTTTTTAAAGCGAAGCAATTCTAGATACCATTGTCTTTAAAAGAGCTTGAGCCATGAATATTTACTTCATTAAAAAGATAATTTAGGCCGGGCGCGGTGGCTCACGCCTGTAATCCCAGCACTTTGGGAGGCCGAGGCGGGTGGATCACAAGGTCAAGAGATCGAGACCATCCTGGTCAACATGGTGAAACCCCGTCTCTATTAAAAATACAAAAATTAGCTGGGCATGGTGGCACGTGCCTGTAGTCCCAGCTACTCGGGAGGCTGAGGCAGGAGAATTGCTTGAACCCAGGAGGCGGAGGTTGCAGTGAGCCGAGATCGCGCCATTGCACTCCAGCCTGGGTAACAAGAGTGAAACTCTGTCTCAAAAAAAAAAACAAAAGATAATTTAGCAGGTATTAGAAAAATGTCTAAAAAAGCATGCTAGTGAGAATATAAAGAAATGGAAATGCACAAATGCATCCAGTAGGTGGAAGTATAAGTTGGAACAACCTATATTGGAGAGCAGTTTGGCAAAGTTAATAGTATATATCTGTATAATATAAACATTATTTTATGTTATACATATAATGTTTAAATATTTATATATGGAAATTCTACTTCTAACTATATATCGTAGAGCAAGGATCAGTGAACTTCCTTAGCAGAAGTCTAAATAGTAAATATTTTAAACTTTGCAGCCATAGTCTCCGTAGCAACTACTTACTTGTGTAGCAGTAGTACAAAAATGACCACAGATAATAAGTCAGCAAATGAGTATGGCTGAACTCCAATAAAAACTTACTTATGGACAATAAAAATTTAATACAATTTTGTGTGTCATGAAAAATTAACACTGCGGTTTGAATGTGTCCTCCAAGGTTTATGTGTTGGAAATGTAATCCCCATTGCAACAGTGTTGAGAAGTGGGACCTTTAAAAGGTGATTAAGTAGTGAGGGCTCTGCCTTCATGGATGAATTAATGTTGCTTTCATGGGAGTGCACTCATTATCACAAGAGTAGGTTTGTCATAAAAGTGAGTTTGGCCCTCTCTTGCTTTCTCTCAATGTGATGTCTTCCTCCGTGTTATGATTCAGTAAGAAGGCTCTCACCAGATGTGGCCCCTTGATTTTGGGCTTCCTAGCCTCTAGAACTATGAGCCAAATAAGTTCCTGTTTATTAGAAGTTACTCAGTCTACGGTATTTTATTTAAAGTAGCACAAAACAAAGATATTCTTTTGATCTTTTCAATCTTTTAAAAATATAAACTCCATTCTTAGCTCACTGGCTATACAAAACACGTGGCAGGCTGGATTTGGACCCCAGGATTTCAAATTCCACCCTCCCCGGGCTTCAAATTTGACTTCGTGTCAAGCAAGTTCATCAGTATCATTTTTCCCAACAACATGTACTCACTTTGTGTCTCTGTGTCACATTTTGGTAATTCTTGTAATTTTCAAACTTTTCCATTATTATTATATTTTTATACTGATTTGTAATCAGTGATCTTTGATGTTACTATTGTGTTTTTGAGTCCCATTAATGGTGCCCATATAATACAGCAAACTTAATTTATAAAGGTTGTATATATTCTGACTGCTATACCAAACAGCCATTCCCTCATCTCTCTCTCCTTGAGTCTCCCTAATCCCAGAGACACAACAATATTGAAATTAGGCCAATTAATAATCCTACAATGACCTCAAGTGTTCAAGAAAAAGAAAGGGTTGCATATCTCTCACTTTGAATAAAAATCTAAAAAGGATCAAGCTTCATGAGGAAGGAATGCCAAAAACCAAAGAAGGCTGAAAACTGAGCCTCTTGCACCAAACAGCCAAGTTACGAATACAAAGGAAAATTTCTGGAAGAAAATTAAAAATGTTCTTTCAGTAAACACACAAATAATAATAAAGTGAAACAATCTTATTGCTAATATGGAGAAAGATTTAGTTGTCAATAAAAGATCAAACCAACCGCAACATCCTCATAACCCAAAGCCTAATCTGGAGCAAGGCCCTACTTCTCTTCAGTTCTGTCATGGTAGAGGTTTGGAAGTTGCAGAAGAAAAGTTTGACACAGCAGAGGTTGGTTCATGAAGTTTAAGGAAAGACGCTGTCTCCATAGCATAAAAAATGCAATGTAAAGCAGCAAGTGCTGACATAGAAGCTATAGCAAATTATCCAGATCAGGTTAAAATCATTCATGGAGGGTGCTACACTAAACAACAGATTTTCAGTGGAGATGAACTCTCTTGTTAGGGGCTAATGCAAGTGGTGACTTTGAGTTGAAGCCAATGATCATTTACCATTCTGCTAATCCTATTGCCCTTGAGACTAACACTAAATCTACCCTACCATGCTTTATTGATGGAACAGAAAAGCATAGATGACAGCACAACTTTTGAGAGCATGGCTTACTGAATATTTTAAGCCTATTGCTGAGATCTACTGTGTGCAGAAAAAAATAATTCCTTTTAGAATATTACTGTTAATTGATAATACATTTGGTTGCCCAAGAGTTCTGATGGAGATATATAAAAAACTTGATCTGTTTTCACGCCTGCTAACACAAGATCCATCTGTAGTCCATGGATCAATGCATAATTTCAACTTTCAAGATCTATTATTAAGAAATACGTTTTTAAGACCATAGCTGACATAGTGATTCCTCTGATGGATCTGGACAAAGTCAATCTTCTGGAAAGGATTCACAATTCTAGATACCATTGAGAACATTCACGATTCACAGGAACGGGTCAAAATATCAACATTAACAGGAGTTTGGACGAAGTTCATTCCAACACTCATGAATGACTTTGAGGGGTTCAATACTTCAGTGGAGAAAGTAACTGCAGATGTGGTGGAAAGGGAGCCAGAATTGGAAGTGGAGCCTGAAGATGTGTATGAATTGCTGAAATCTCATGATAAAACTTGAACAACTGGGGAGTTGCTTCTTATGGATGAACAAAGAAAGTGATTTTTTGAGATAGTATCTCAAGAATATCAAGAATAGCATCTGGGGAAGATGTTGTGAATACTCTTGAAATGACAATCAAGAATTTAAACTATTCCATAAAGTTAGTTGATAAAGCAGAAGCCAGTTTTGAGAGGCCTAAATCCAATTTTAAAAGAAGTTCTACTGTAGGTAAAATGCTGTCAAATAGTATCATATACTACACAAAAATTTTTCATGAAAGGAAGAGTCAATCGATGTGGAAAACTTCATTGTTGCCTTTTTTAAAGAAACTGCCACAACCCCCACCGCCTCAACCTTCAGTAACCACCACCCTACTCATCAGAAGTCATCAACAGTGAGGCAACATCCTCCACCAACAAAAAGCTTACTACTTGCTGAAGGCTCAGATAATTGTTAGCATTTTTTTTTGCAATGAAGTATTTTAAATTAAGGTATCGATATCTTTAGACATAATGCTATTGCACACTTAACAGACTACAGTATAGTGTAAGCATAACTTTTAAATGCACTGGGAAGCCAAACAATTCATTTGACTCTCTTTATTGTGATATCTGCTTTATTGCAATGGTCTGGAACAAAACTTGTAATATTTCCAAAGTATGCCTATAATTTATTTGGGAGGTGATCTCAGAAAAGGATGAGTGGGGAAGTGGAGATATAAGATAGGAAGAGGCAAGAAACCCAAGGTTGCAGGATCAACAAATTATCACCATGGGATTCGAGGCAAGTACTGGTGGGAAAAATACCTCAGAGTTCTCTCAAATTAGGTGTAAAAATAGGCAGTATTTATCCACTAAATCCCTGCCTATCATTGAATGAAGTCTGCTTCAGGCTCTCTAGTAGTTCAGCTTGCCCTGCATGTGAGCTGAGTGTGCCCTGAGCATGCCAGAACAGAAACCTTTCAGCAGAGTGCTGCAGGTGTCCACAGGAAGCAGCCTTCAGTCTCGAGAAGTGAGTGCCAAGGGTGTAAGAGTAAAAGCAACAGTATCTGCTAAACTGGAAACAGTTACAAATATGAATATGAAAATGGATGAATTGTCATTTGCTCAAAGGAATATTACACAACAGTTCAAATGGATAGTGTAGTTCTACATTAGTCAATATCAATAAATTTCCAAATAAGATATTGAGAAAAAATGGATTTTGTATCATAATAATTAACATATGTAATATTTCCATGCAGTTTAAAAGAATGCAAAACTATAGCAAACTGAGGAAGAACAGGTGCATTTAGAGAACAGCAGAAAGAAGAGGAGAAAAGTTACACAAAGGACCTCAGCTTTATTCCTAGTAATTTTTTAAAAAAGCTAAACATGGAAAAATGTTAAGTATAAAAAATTCAGTGTGCATATGAGTATTCATATTCATATTTTCATATTTTTATTTATATGATTTATATTTAATAACAGAAAGTTTTAAAGAATGCTGGGTGTGGTGGCTCACGCCTGTAATCCCAGCACTTTGGGAGGCTGAGGTGGGTGGATCACGAGGTCAAGAGATCAAGACCATCCTGGTCAACATGGTGAAACCCCACCTCTACTAAAAATACAAAACTTAGCTGGGCATGGTGGTGCGCGCCTGTAGTCCCAGATACTTGGGAGGCTGAGGCAAGAGAACTGCTTGAACCCAGGAGGCGGAGGTTGTAGTGAGCCAAGATCGCACCATTGCCCTCCAGCCTGGGTAACAAGAGCGAAACTCCATCTCAAAAAAAAAAAAAAAAAAGTTTTAAAGAAATGAGCTAGTCTAAATCTATGTTGTTCTTGTTAAAAATCTAAGCTTTAGAAGGGAGTGAAGTAGGTGTGAAGAAAAATATAAAACACTAATAGTATCTGATATGAAAGTTTTCAGTATGTGTAAAAATGTTATTGATTTTGATAAAGAAGAATAGCAAAGATATGACACATGTAAATAACTTATAATAAAATAGCTGTGAGTATTTAAAAACCAGCTGGAAAAATATCTTAAAAAGTTTAAGTGCTATATGGTGTAGCTAGTATAATTATTACTAAATTGCAGCAACATTGTGAAATGTTCCAATATTAGTTGTTGAATATTTATGGAAATTATTGCCTTGTCTTTTGTCAAAACAAAACAGAGTTTCCTTTTTCTTCTTATTTTTCCTCTGTCATGATAGGAGGATTCTGGTTTTCGATAAAATTCCATGCACATTTAATCATTTGGAAGTATGAAAGCCTGAAATTTTTTAAAAGATTGAACGTTGCCTGTGCTTTACACATAATTATTTATGGCAAGAATGACAGTAAAAATATGTCTGCAAATATCAGTGCTTACAAAATTCTGGCAGTGGGATAGATGCTTTACATATATAATCTTATACAGCTCTTATTACAACTTTGTTTTGGAGGTTTCTGTTTTTCTTATCCTGCAGATGGGAAAACTCAAACACAGCTCAGTGTGAGTGACTTGCCCAAGAATATAAAGTTAGGACATGGAGTGGCCAGGGCTTGAAATGAGTGCTGTTAGCTCACTAAAAACCTGCACCTTTAGTCACTTTGCTGTGCATTGCCTCCCAAAAAGGAAAAAAAAAAAAAGGTTAAATTCCCTATACAAAGCAAAAAAGCATCAAATTTTAGTATTTCTCAAAATAAATTGGCCATTACTAGGTTTTAGAAATCTTTTGGGTCATAAACACTCTATTTTAATGTTTTACTGCAATAAGATTTAGCCAATTTACAATAATCCACTTTTGCAATTGCATATTTGCATCTATTTACACGTTACATTATACTATGCAAGAATATACCTGTGACTGGCATGAATTTACTAGAACTCAAGGAGATTCACTTTAAGAAAACACTCCTTCTGAATGTACATATGAATGATGCTGCTTATGGCAGTACATGTAACACTTCAGCACCTGGCCAGTGTTTGACCTTGCCTGCTCTTGTCACACTCAAACAGTGCTAATAGTCTCAGTGAGAAACCTGGCTGTCCCCATTATGCTAAGAACAGGTGACCAAGCGTGAGACTGCTGCAGCCCACTTGCACAGGTTTTGTATGTAGTCCTGAGCTTCGACGCTGCCCTTGCCTCTCATCTGAGATCATGACCCTTCAAGCTGTCTGGCCAAGACTCTATTAAGAACAAATGGTGTACTGCTTAGTCAACAGCGTTATGCTACTTACAACCCTAAAATTGCAGTAGCTTACAGTATTCCTTTCCATGAGGGATGCAAGTCAGCTGCGGGCACGTTGGTTACATAAGTAGCCAGATATGTACTTCACTGGGCTGCACTAGGTCCAGTGAGCCATCTTTGTATAGCTACTCATCCTGAGATCCAGAATTAAGGAGTGGCCACTGCCTAGGGCATGGTGTTCCCATGGTGGAGGGCAATGTTAGGGGTAAAGAGACAAAAGTCACACAAGCTCATTTAAAGCTTCTGCTCCGACACAGCTTACCTTATATCTACACCTGCTCCACTGACCAACCCAGGTCACATGGCCTTGGGCAAAGCTAACGGGACAGAAAAGTATACTCTACCTTTGGGGAAGATAGTACAAAATTTGTGGCAAAGGCAAACATGAAATTTTTTAGTGGGAAAAGGTGGTAATTGGGTGTCAAATGGTTCAATTCACCATAACAGAAAAAATATCAAAGTAGAAGGAATGAGAAATATATATATGCACATGCTAAATTATAAATATACAAGTATTATAGTCATAACATTTTTAAGCTATAAAATCATTAATTTCCTAAAAGCATTGGCATCAAAATTATAATAATATTTAGGGAGAAATCTCAATGCCTCTCCCTCTTGTGTTTCTGGAGGGATTTCAGCTTTTCTCATCCCTCTTGTTCTCATGTCCCAGGGTAGAAGAAATGGTGAGTTTAGAAGCATCTGTGAATGCATGACTCAGGTCCTCTGGGCTGTCTCTCTTCTGAAGCATCCCTGCCTAGCAGGACAGTATGTTCTACTCTAACCCTATCCTCTTTCCACGGTAAGAGGCCTGTCCCTGTCCAGCTGCGTTGGTGACTGGATGGGTACATTTATGTACAGAGGAATCATTAGAAATAGACAAAGAAGAATTTTCCTCAGTTGGTTCTATCTTTGGTCAGGAAAGAGGGCTGTTCTTGATTGGCTCCTTCCCAAAACTATAATAATGATGATGATAACAGCTAATATTAATTATATACCTACCACTTAAATATAGAATCTCATTCATCGTCACAATTAGCCTGAAAATTGTTAAATCAGTTTTATAGTTGAATAAACTGAGCCTCAGAAGAGTTATGTGATCTTCCCAAGGTCACACAGCTGATACATTGGTGGACCTGAGTTACAGTTTTAAATAATATTTACCTGTGTGTTTCGTCTTCCAAATTTTAAGTTGAGGGTGTACATACGCAGCTTTGTTACCTGGGTCAATTTCATGTTGGGGGGTTTGACGTACAGATTATTTTGTCACTCAGGTAACGTGCATAGTACCTGATAGGTAGATTTAACTCCTATCTCTTCCTCCCACCCTCCACCCTCAAGTAAGCCCTAGTGTCTGTTATTCCCTTCTTTGTGTGCATGTGGTCAATGATTAGCTCTCACTTATAAGTGACAACATGCAGTATTTGGTTTTCTTCTCCTGTGTTAATTAGCTGAAGATAATGGTCTGCAGCTCCATGCGTGTTACTGCAGAGGACATGATTTAATTCTTTTTTATGGCTGCATAGAATTCCATAGTATATAGATGTGTATCACATTTTCTTTATCCAGACCACCACTGATGGACATTTAGGTTGATTCCATGTTTTTGCTATTGCAAATAGTGTTGCAATGAACCATACATATGCATGTGTCTTTATGGCAGAATGATTTATATTCCTTTGGGTATATACCCAGTAAAGGGATTGCCGAGTTGAATGCTACTTCTAAGTTCTTTGAGAGATCTCCAAACTTCTTTTCACAGTGGCTGAACTAATTTGCATTTCCACCAGCAGTCTATAACCATTTCCTTTTCTCCACAACCTCATCAGCATACATTTTTTTACTTTCAATAATAGGCATTCTGACTGGTGTGAGATGATACCTCACTGGGGTTTTGATTTACAATTTTCTAACGATTAGTGATGTCGAGCATTTTTCGGGTGCTTGTTGGCTGCATGTATATATATGGTGAAAGCAGAGGGCCTAGTTTCAATCTTCTATATATGGCTAGCCAGTTATCCCACCATCATTTGTTGAATAGAGAGTTCTTTCCCCACAGCTTGTTGTTGTCAACTTTGTTGAAGATCAGGTGGTTGTAGGTGTGCAGCTTTATTTCAGCGTTCTCTAACCTGTTCCATTGGTTTGTGTGTGTGTTTTTGTACCAGTACCATAATATTTTGGTTACTGTAGCCTTAAAGTCAGGTGGTGTGATGGCTCTGGCTTTATTCTTTCTGCTGAGAATCGTATTGGCTATTCAGACTTTTTTTATTCCGTATGAATTTTAGAATAGTTTTCTTCTAATTATGTGAAAAATGCCACTGGTGATTTGACTGGAATAGCATTGAATATGTAAACTGCTTTGAGTAGTATGGCCATTTTAAAAATATTGATTCTTCCTATCCATAACATGGACTGTTTTTCCATTTGTTTGTGCCATCTCTGATTTCTTTGAGCAGTGTTTTGTAATTCTCATTATAGAGATCTTTCAACTCCCTGGTTAGTATTCCTAGATATTTTATTCTTTTTGTGGTTATTGTGAATGGGATTGTGTTCTTTGTTTGGCTTGGAAGTTACTGATGTATAGAAATGCTACTGAGTTTTGTACATTGATTTTTATATCCTGAAACTTTGCTGAAGTTGTTTATCAGATAGATGTAGTATAGGAGCTTTTGGGCAGAGACTATGGGGTTTTCTAGGTAAAGAATCATAATGTGGCACATATACACCATGCAATATTATGCAGCCATCAAAAACGATGAGTTCGCATCCTTTGTAGGACATGGATGAACCTGGAAACCATCATTCTCAGCAAACTGACCCAAGAACAGAAAATCAAACACCACATATTCTCACTCATAGGCGGGTGTTGAACAATGAGAACACATGGACACAGGGAGAGGAGCATCTCACACTGGGGTCTGTCGGGGGGAAAAAGGGGAGGGACAGCAGGGGGTGGGGAGTTGGGGAGGGATAGCATGG
>PVKV010025675.1:0-29277 GCA_004027835.1 Alouatta palliata | reverse complement strand
GGGGGGTGGTCCCTCAATCCCAGCAGGGGGGGCTCACTCCCAGCAGGGCGGGGGAGGGGTCCCTCATTCCAGCAGAAGGGGAATCTCTCATTCCCAGCAAGGAGTGGGGGTGGGGTCCCTCACTCCCCGCAGAAGGGGAACCTCTTATTCCCAGTGAGGGGTGGGGGACCTCTCATTCCCATTGAGGGGTGGGGGGCCCCTCATTCCAGCAGGAGGGGAATCTCTTATTCCCAGCAGCGGGGGATCTCTCATTAGCAGGGCGGGGGTCCCTCACTCCCAGCAGGGGGGTCTCACTCACTTCCCCAGATCGGGATGTCTCTGCTCTCTGCCTTCATCACGATGGAGGACATGGTCATGGTCACCGGGATGGCGTCGAAGTAGGACGAGTGTGGCGCGAGCGTGAGGATGGCCGCCTCGGTGGGCAGCGCCTGCCGTCCTTTCACGGCCACCCAGTGGAAGCCGCCGGCAAACCACATGGTGCGCATGATGGCCTTCAGCAGGAAGTCCACAACCCTGCAAAAGAGGGCACTGTGTCACGCGGGCACACGGGCACGGGTCCGCGGTCTCAGAGGCAGTCCCCTGGGAGGGCCCTCCAGGGTGAAGTCCAGGCCACGGGCTTCCTGTGGTCGCTGCCGTCGGGACATCCGTTAAGGGAAGAAAAGACACTGCGCCTTCCCAGCCTCTGCCTGTGTCCTCGCCGGCCGCGCCCTCACCTACCCAGACCGCGGGCCCTGTGTGGAGGTCACGGCCACGTGGCAGGCAGTGCTAAGACAACGCGAGACTCCGGGGCACAGACAGCACAAGCTCCAGGCCAGAAGGCTTCGGGACCTTGAGGTTAGCAGCTTCCTTATCGGCATCCTATTATTTTGAAATGGGAAAACATTCAAACACCTAGGATGCACAGTGAAACATGGAGGGGCCCAGAGCTGAGAGCAAAGCCCAGACCAGCGTGCGAACTTCCCCATCTCATCTCCGCGGGAAGCCCGGGGTTCCCACAACCAGGCATTGTGTGATTACAGTGAGCTGTTTCTGGAAGAAATTAGATGGTCAGTAAATTTGGAAATTAAAGGAAAAATCAGCCTCGTTAACTGAATTTGTGTACTATTTATCTCTTTCTAAAATAGGTACAAATTTAGCCTTTTAAATGTGCATATTCTCTTTCCTACGAGGCCACAAATCAGGCTGTTATTCTATACATCATGGAATTGTCGGTCGGCATATGGTGTGGGAGAGGCCACAGGTTGCGCGCGCCTCGGTCCACAGAGAACAGGATCCGCCGTCCTTAGGAGCCACGTCTCACTAGGCCACTGGGTGAAACCACTGCACGGAGACACAAGAGCCTGAAGCCTTCCTGGAGCGACACTCCTGCGGGATGTGGGATCCTCTCAGGAGACTTCCAGGACAGGGGTCCCCACGGACCTGAGCCGAGGCAGTCGCCAGAAGAGCACAGAGCCTCTCAGGGGCCACCTCAGAGCAGCCGTTGTGTGCACAGATGGTAAACAATGGCGCAGTTATGTATGGAGATGCTGGGACCAACCCAGGATGCCGCTTTCTGGAGTGAGGGGGAGTACACAGGCCTGCACTTCTTCACCACCTGTTCAGCTGAACATTTACAAATGTACCTTTCTGGCCAGGCGCGGTGGCTCACACCTGCAATCCCAGGACTTTGGGAGGCCGAGGATGAATCACTTGAGGTCAGGAGTTCAAGACCAGCCTGGCCAAAATGGTGAAACTCCATCTATAAAAATATAAAAATTAGCCAGGTGTGGTGGTGCACGTCTATAATCCCAGCTACTCAGGAGGCTGAGGCGGGAGAACAGCTTGAACCCAAGGGACGGAGGTTGCAGTGAGCCGAGATCGCACCACTGCACTCCAGCCTGGGCGACAGAGCGAGACTCCATCTCAAAAAAGTAAACTAAACTAAAATAAAGATAAAACGTACTCTTCCGTACACATGTTGTTTTCCAGAGTAAAAGCAAGTAACAAAACAAAAGCCGACAGACAGCAATTGATGCCTAATATGGAAGAGACAAGGCAGCAGTGGAAAGAGAAGTGAGGCGGCGGGGGAGGCAGCACGGGAGGCTTCGGAGGAGGCTGTGGGGGAGGCTGCGGAGGAGACAGCAGGGGAGGGAGAAGCGAGGCGGCGGGGGAGGCAGCAGGGGAGGGAGAAGCGAGGTGGAAGAGGAGGCTGCGGGGGAGGCTGTGGCAGGCACAGGAGCTGGTCCCAGGCAGGCTCAGAGGCAGGAGAGAGGAGAGCAGGGAAAAGGGATCAAATCCCAGGCCGCCTTCGAGGAACACTCCCTCCAGCCCCCAGATGGAACTGCAGGGTCAGACGGTGCTCAGGGGAAATGTACTGGGTGTGGGAGCAGGGAAAAAGCAGCCTCAGCTCTTCTCTAAAGACCTTGAAGGAATTTTACACCCAAACTATCCATGTGGGAAAACCCAGGCTGCTGTACAGCTCATGGTCTCAGAGAAGAGCTCTGCTTGCTGTGGGGTGGGGGACCCAAGGCAAAGGCAGCAAAAGCCCGCAGTGCTCAGGTGCCTGGGCAGCCTGTTCCCAGGGGAATGTGAATGGGGGATGGGTCTATCTGCACACACCGGAGCAGGGATCTCCTCAGCACCCCTGGGAAATCCACTCCATCCTATCGTCCTCGCATGGACAACACCCACGAATCCTAAGACGTGTGAGCTGAGTGGCCGCATGGCACAGAAGTGGAGCCCTGACTCCAAGAGACAGACAGGGTGGGCATCAGAAGAGGGGCGCAAATCATCCACCACGCTCACCGAGAGTCAGCAAGAACAGGGTGCGCTGAGGAGCATCAGAGAACAAAACCCTCTCAGAAACCAAGACTCTCACTAGGCACAAGCAACTCACGCACAAGCCTGGAAAATGAGGGGGAGGGAATCTCCTGGAACAAGCAGGCAGGAAAGGAGGAGGGCTGCTGAGGCCTTCACCCCTAAAGACAGCGGTGTGTGGGGGGTGGGCGGGGGAGGCCACATAGCTGAGTGTGAAGGGCATTCGCAGGTTCTGGAGCTCTGCAAGTTCCAAAGGTTCTGCTGTGAGCTGAGGCAGGAGGTGAAGTGGGGCCAGCCCTGGGGAGGATGGCTGCCTGAGTGCTGGCTACAGTGGGTGGGGGGTGGGGGGAGGCCGGGGCCCTGGGGCCACACCTGGGGGGGTCTCAAGGAGCCAACTCTACAGCTCCATGTGGACCTGCCTACCAGCGTCAGGGACGGCCCCCGGGCGGCTGGTGGTAGAGCTGTGTTGGGCTGCAGGGGGAGGGGCAGCCCCAGGATGAGGCGCAGGTGGCAGGAGCCGCTGGCTTCCAGGAGACCAGAGAAAGTGGTTTGATGTTCAAGTTCAAGCTCCAACATCCAGGCCAACGTACACAGAATACCTAGAGTCATCATGTGGATGGAATTCCCAAACTTGGGAACGGAAGTTCCCACACACACGGAGCATCCAGGAAAGGGTACCCGCCATTTGAACCGTCCAGTTGGCCAAGGGACAGCCCCTGGAGGACCTGGCCCAGCTCAGGACTTGGCCCATGGTCAAGGATTCAGTGCCAATTGGTTGGGTTTTGCAAAACGACGCTACAGTTTTTACAACACTGTGTTTTGAAAGTAACTTAAAATAGTGCCTTTTGCAAAACTGTGTCATTCTTTCACTGAAAACCTAACATTTTTATTTTAGGAACGTTTGAATGACACTAACTTACATTCAGCAAAAACGCTTTAATTCAACATCAATCTACTGGAAACTGCAGAGCAGCACAGAACGTGAGGCAAGTCCCCCAGCAACTGCGTAATTACTATTCAGCTGTGCACTCCGAATCCGCTGTTTCAAATCCAGCTTTTTCCTGATCCCTTGCGTCCCTAACTACGGGGCTTTTGTGACTACAGTTCCCCTTGGGGAATTCAGAATTCAGGGTTTGTTCTCTCTTCTGTTTCCCTTCAAGCACCAAGCCAAGCCCAGGACTGTGCACCAAGGGAGCTTTCATCAGGGCTGCCGAAGGAGGCACCAGGGCTCCAGGGGTGGGATCCAATGCCGTGCAGCACATGCAGCTCGAGTACCGTCAAGCATCCGTGCAGGCGTACGCACCGGCACACATGTCCACCTGCACACACATGCGCATTCACACACACAGACATCGCTCTCATACATGCACACACACTCACCTGCACACATGCACATGCACAGACGTCGCTCTCATAGACACACTCATATACACATGCACACACTCACCTGCACACATGTGCATTCACATAGACATCGCTCTCACACACTCATACATGCACACACACTCACCTGCACACAATGCACATTCACACACACATCACTCATACACATTCACCTACATATACGTGCACATTCACACACATACAGACATCTCTCATACACATACACACATGCACACACATTCACCTGCACACACATGTGCACATTCACACACAGACCGTTCTCGTACACTTATACACACATGCACACACATTCACCTGCATATACGTGTGCACATTCAGACATCTCTCACTCATACACACATGCACATTCATCTGCACATGTGTGCACACTCACGCAGACTACTCTCATACACTCATACATTCACCTGCACACACATGCACATTCACACATATAGACATCACTCACACACACTCACCTCCACACACGCGCATTCACACAGACATCACTCACTCATACACACATGCACACACCTCCACACATGTGCATTCACACACATACATTGACATACACACATGTATACACCTGCAGACGTACATTCACACGCACATTCATACACTCATGCACACATGCACACACTCCCCTGCACACACATGTGCATTCAGACACAGACATCACTCTCATAGACACACTCATACACAAATGTACACACATTCACCTGCACACACATGCACACATTCACATGCACAGACATCGTTCTCATACACACACGCACATTCACCTGCACACACATGCACACATTCACACGCAGACATCGCTCTCAGACACACATACATGCACACATTCACCTGCACATGTGCATTTCACACATGCACAGCCACATTACATGTATACACAGACATTGCCCTCATAATTCACACATGCACTCACACTCACCTGCACACATGTGCACATTCACACACATACCAGTGCTCTCATACACGCATGCACACATACACACACACACTCATACACATGTGCCCACAAGCATCCATGCAGATTCTTGCACAGGCTCACACACTCACCTGCACACAAACATGCACACATTCACATGCATACCTACATTGCTCTCACACTCACACATATATGCACACACAAACATGTACACACATATATTCTCATACACATGTACATACATATGTGGACACCTATACCCATGCACACTGGGACACATACACAAATACACACATGTACACACAGACACAACACTCTCATACACATGTACACACATGCTGCCATACACGTACACATATGCGCACACAATACATCCATTCACACTTATACATGCACCTGCAGATATGTACACACATGCAATACACGCATGTACACAGCACACACACATATGTATTCTCATACACATACGTTCTTGCACCGGCTGCTCACATACACACACACAACCACACACATATGCACATGTACCTACTCTCGAGCATGCACACGCATGCACTCACACGTGCATATACACACACACACATGCACACTCTCTCTCACACACTCTCTCTGCATACATACACAGAATGATACACAGTGAGTCTCCACAGACCCAGAGGCCCACAGATCTCATGAAGTGGAGGTGACGAAAATTCCAACGTGTCACTGTCATGGGACACTTGATGTGTGCATGAGACGTACACATGAAAGCATCTCTCAAGTAGGGCTGCTGGAATGAGAGTCCGCCATGGTCCATTTATCACGTGATGAAGCCAGGCAAATTATTCATAGACAAGAAAAGCCATCAGGGTTAGCACTGGGAAATGGAAAATTGCCCTGAGCCATCTATTTTGAAAAAGTCAGAGCCTGCGCGTGCGCGGGGCTCCCATCTCCCAAGATAGAACAGAGGAGGTGGGGAGCTCGGCCCAACAAGGACACAGGGAGTGAAGGGAAAGGGTGCCAGGAAAGCCACGAAGCCACTGCGGGCCACAGCACCACATCCACCAGGTCACTGCAGCCTGCCGACACTAGAACCTCGGCTCTCTGGCTGTGGCTTCTCTACTCGGCAAAACTGAAAGCCCGACTCTGACTTGGCCTTGATTTATTTTGCTTGGTTATACATTCGATACCCAATTCCTATTTTATGGTTCAAACATGTGAAAAACAACCCTCAAGATAAAGTGTCTTCTTCAAAAAGAATTTTAAAACTTTAGAAAGGCAACATGAAGCACCAAAGCCAGTGATGATCCCACTGCCCCTAAATAACCCAGGCTGCCCTGGGTGGCCACCACCCAGCAAGCCACTTGACGTCCACCCACTCAGCAGGGCACAGAGTGAGGGGCCCCCAGCGTCCAGGCTGCCCCTTAACTACGACTGCGCCACGTCTGCACACAACAGCATGGCAAACCCGGGACCCTAAGTGGCCGTCTTTCCTGCACCTAACTGCGTGTCTGAGTGTGGCCCTGGGTATCCAGCAGATGTCAGCTCCCGTGAGCTTCTTAGTGGTGAAAACTTTCTTGTACATACAGCCTATAGATCACACAGAAAGCAGGGGCCTGGGCATGCCCACTACACCTGTCAGGGGCCATGCCATGAATGCATCGGACTCTCAGCCACACGGCCTCTGTCCCGACCACCAGGCCTGGCTCCCCAGGAATGCTGCCCCGAACATCACTCAGGTGAGCCGGTGTGCCCACACTCCAGTAAAACTTTACTTACAGGCAGGCAGCAGCCTCCATTCACTCTAATATTCCTGTTTGTGAATAAAAGATTGAGGGAGCCCTTTCAGGATGGTGCCAGGTATTAACAACACATGGAAGGGTGGTCAGAGCTGAGGTTACAGGACATGAGTGATGACTTTTAAGACACTGAAAATATTTAGGATATCTCAACATTTTCATTTGCTAATGGCAGATACTTGGAGTGAAAGCACAGCTTTAGGAATTTAAATGGAACAAGACCATATGGTGATTAAGTTTAATTTTTGTGGTCTGTTTGGGATCTTTAGTTTGGATGTATTCCTCATCACGTAGAGGTGCTTTATCTATAGTCCAGGCTTAAAAGCCAGGAAGAGTTTAGGTCCACAGAGCAAGGGAAAGACATGGCCCTGCAGGGGTGGTGCCAGCGGGCAGCAGGCCAGGCCAACATCTATTGACATGCAGCCTTGGATGGCTGGGGAGGACCTGAGTCTCCTGTCCAAAGGCAGGGCTGGGCCTGGCTCCAGCCAGTTGCTGGCCCTGGGGAGCAGGCCAGCTGGCCGGAGCTTCTGCTTTTCTAAGACTGGCCGGAAATGGGGATTTTGATGTCAAGTCACTGGACCTTTATGATGAGGCAACCTGTTCCCACTTAGTCCACTTTTAATCAGACCAGGTTGGCAGGAGATGCCCCAGCGGCCACCTGCCCCACAAGCAGCCGTTCCCCTCACTGCTACTTCCACCTGGAAGATAGCCCCTCCCAGGCCCACGGCACCCGTACCAGGTCCAGCTGCCTCTGCATGACGGCCACTAGGTGGGGACCTCCCTAGGCAGGAGGCTTGTGCCACTGGTGCCCGTCGGTGCAGCCCAAGAGGCTGTCCACTCACAGCCTGAGGGTCTGGGGGAGGCCACCATGGGCAGGACCAGAGCTGAGGGTCTGAGGCAGGAGGGGTGAGGGGGCTGGCAGTCACAAAGCCAGGAGAGGGTGCCTGGAAGCCTGACTTCCGTCAGCCACAGGGAGCCCTGGCAGGTTCTGGAGCAGAGAAGGCCCCAGTTTAGGGGATGCCTATGCTCAGGCAGAGCCCTGGAAAAGGAAGGTTCAGAGCAGGACTGTGGCGGAGATGCAGAAGAGGGAGGCGGCAGGGAGGCGGCAGAGTCCCCGCTGGGAGGGGCAGCCCTGGTGGACGCTGGGCTCAGAAGGGAGGGATGGACGGGCTAGGCGGACAGACACAACCCCACTGTGAGAACAGGTTCCCGCTGTTTGGCCGAGTGACCCCCCACGAGCAGAGCACAGCACGGGCGTAACTTACTTCCTCCACAGGGCCAGGGGCTGCTCAGGTTCCTTCTCCGCAGAGCCCAGGGATGCGACAAGAGCCAGGGGCCAGGCCAGCAGCATCATGGCGGCGGCAACCAGGAGCCGGACCGGGAAGAGCGTCAGCGTCATGAGGGCCACCTGCAGACAGGGGGTGTTATTTGGAGAATCCATGCGGGACACCAGCCAGCTCCCTATCCGGCGGAGGCCAGCCCAGGGGGACAGCGTGCCCCGCGGAGTGGAGAGCTGGGGAGGGGCTGCAGCCGGCACACAGCTGACCAGTGCTGACTGAGGCAGACCTGCACTGAGCACGGTGGACCAAGGCTGACTGGCGCTGACCAGCCCTGACCGAGGCTGACTGACACTGACCAGTGCTGACTGACACCCTCCATGCCCACTGCCCGCTTCTTGCCTCCTTACAGGAGCCGCCGTGCAAGTGGCTTGGGAACCACACAGTGGAGCTTCCTCCTACAAATTCAAGGACCCCTCTGACCCATGATGCATGCCCCCAGGCAGCTCTGTCCCCCAGGATGCACTCCCAGCTCCCCAGGCCTCACTCAGCAGTTGTCCCTGACATCGTTTATGTGGACGTCAGAGTGCATATGCCGGCCTAGGCAGTGTTGGTGACGGGGGGAGGTAGCTGGCCTGGAGCTTGCAAGGTTGGGCCTCGGACCACAGAGAAGACAGCAGAATTAAGGTGTGACTTTCCAGCCCGTGGAAGACCCGGTGCAGGAGAGTCGACTGGCAGAAGGGCAGTGGCCTAGGACAGTATGGGGGTTCAGGAAGGCCCCAAGCCAGGGCAGGACCCCAAGCCAGGGCAGGCCGAGGCTACAGGATCCCAGGCAGCCCAGGGTCCGAGGATGGAGGTCCCTCTGGGAGGCGGGAGGACTCCGTGCTGAGGGGCTGGAGACTTTGGGTGAGGGGAAGCACCAGTCCTGTGCAGCAGGTTTTGTGCACAGAAGACAGAGAAGACTGGAGAGACACAGAGGGCAGTGGGCTCCCCTCGCGGCAGCCATCCCTAATTTCTGACGCCTGTCATGACAACGCTCCCACTGTTTCCTTCGTTTGTCCCTAGATTCTTTTGGATTTTCAGCTGAGACCAGCGGAGCCCAAGAGAAACTTAATGCCGGCCACATGTGTAATTTTAAATTTTCTAGGGAACACATTGAAGGGTAACGACGCTTTAATATACAGTTCATTTTGGCCAATATATCTGAAATATCATTTCAACACACACTCAGCATAGAAGTTGCTCCTGGCTAGTCTGCATTTCCTCATGCTGTCTTGGATATGCAGTGTGCATTTCACTGTCACGGCTCACGCCACCCATGTCTGCACCCCCTCAGTGTCCCGCGGTCAGGCCAGCCTGTTGGGCGCAGATCTAAACGAGGTTTGCTTTGCGAGAGATGATGATCTCTAATGTCCCTTCTCCTTCCCCTGCTCCAGGGGCTGCTCCTCACCCCGGCTGGGCCCCGCTTCAGCATCACGCTCACTGCGCCCAGCAACCACAAACCTGTTATCCCACCACAGGTGACGACTGCCACTGTTCAGCATCATGCTACTGGCACTCAGCAAACGTCCTTTCCTGCTGAGAAACCTTCCCAGGCCTCGTCCTCCACAAGTTTTGTTTTGCTTTAAATCATGACTGGGGGGTGCTGAGCCTCATCAGAGGTCTTTCCTGCCTCTATGGGAGAACCACGTGCCGTTCCTCACTGTAATCCACTAATGGGACGCCTCACAGCCAAGGTCTCTGATAGTTAAAGCTGGCTTCAGTGCTATGTGGCTCCCTGTTAGGCCTGTTTCTTAAAAGGAATTGCTGGGTTTGCTGGCTAACAGGTGCTCGGGACTGTCACCACCAGCTGTTAAGTAAGATGCGCCTGTCACTTCCTCCCGGCGGCTTCCTCGTGCGGTTGCCTTATGAAACCAGTGAGCGGCCATGCTCGCCAGGAGCTCCTGCCTGCGGCTTCACTGCACCCAACTCTACTGTGCAGGGTCTCTCTTTTTTCTTGGGTTAATTTCACTGTTGTTGTCAATGAGGAAATCGCTCCTGGAAGCTTTTGGCATATTTTTCCCTCCTGCTACCAGCATCTCCCAGCTGCCTTTCAGATGCTGGAGTAAAGCTGCCCACCACACTCTCCTGTGGATTTACACCAAGTCTGCTCTTTCATTTCATGTCTAATGTTATCTGCGCCTGCCTACCAAAACTTCTAAACCAACGTCACCAGACACTTTTCTATTTTATTAATCTGTTTACAGAACCATTTTAGATTTGTTCATTCTCTCTGCTGTAACCAAATCATATTAATCTCGGCTCCTACGAGTTCCTCTTTCTTCTGCTTTGAATTTAGTCAAATGTTCTTTTTAACTTGACGGAAAAGCCTGAGTTGTTATTTTCAGAAATACCTTATTTCCTGATACTCACATTTAGAACACAGCTTCCCTTGAGGACTACTCAATTTAATCCACAAGTCTACGGGGCAGCCTTTCCTTTACCTGTAAAATTTCGTTTTAACTATTGTGTCCTTTCCCATCTTTTGTTACGGTTTCATACTCTGTTGCAGGGGAGGAGGACACAGCCTCAGCCTTCAGCCCACCTAGGCCTGGCTCCAGGGCCGCTGGCTGAGAAGAGGCTGCTCCGAAGAGGCCGCTGCAGAGCACACGAGCCTGGCTCTGCTATTAAAGCCAACAGCTGGCCGTCTCTTCCCGACATGCACAGAAACTAAGTTACTGGGTAAGTTTATTTCTTATTCCCATAAATTGTTCTTAGAACCTGTTGGCTTCCCGGCCACATGCCATGAAGTGGTGATAACCAGCACCAAGAGAAAGTCTCAGAAGTTCCCTACTCCGGCCCTGCGACCATGGCGGCCTCTGCCCACAGCCTGCTTCCCTCTACCGCCAGAGCGGCAGCCAATCCCACTACCAACACCGCTTCCACCAGACAGTGGAATAAAATCACAGTAACCATGGCATTCCTGAAACAGCACTGACTGCCAGGCCATTCCATCCCCAAACAACACCAGGCACAAATGGGACCTGGGTGGCCAGGCCCTGCCTGCATCCCAGATGGTCAAGCTGACGGTTCCTTAGCACATGGGGTTCACTGGGCCACCCGGTGGGGGATGCATTGCGCGACCACGTGAATCCCTGTGCTGGCTCCTGTGCTCACGGGGAAGACTGTGTGACCCCCTGAACCTCGGCCTACACATCCGTGCACCTGCTCCTTCGTGCACAGGGAAGACTGCGTGAACACGTTATACACTGCACCTTACCACGTGACCCTCCCCACCCATCAGTGCCCCTGTTCCTGTGGGATCCCAGAAGGCTGCGAGACCATGTGACCCTCCACCCACACATCCATGCGCTTCTTGTGGTGCATTGGGGAATGCAGCCCGTGCCTCTGAGCTCAGCGGCAGCTAGGAGAGGGGCCTGTGAGCCACAATTGCAATCGTTGACCCTCAGCAAACAGGGCTGACGAGTGGAGGGTGGAGATGGAACACAGCCAGGGAGGAGCTCCCCAGGCCTCCGGTAGTGCTATAAAAACCACTTAGAGGGGGGCCTCTAGGAGCCCCAGGTAGGAGGAGGAGCAGTGCTCCTGGTAAAGAGCCCGGGCATCCCCACGGCTCTGCCTTTCCCTCACCCAGCTCTAGGACTGTGTGCTCTTTCTCTGCCAGGCTTGGCCCGCCCACAGGAGCCAGGAGCCCTGACCAAGGAGAACAGGACTGGGGAGACTGCTGTGGCTCCTTCCAGAAGCTTCTATGCTCCCAGCACCTTTTGCACACCTGTCTCCCCTACAGGCCCCACCCCTGCATCTAGCCTCAGGCCCACCCACTGGGCTCCCTCCATTCCTCATGCTCCCAAGTCCTGGTGCAGATGGGTTTGGATGGACTCCTTGGCCCCCAAGCCAGGAGAGGCCAGTGTGGCAGAGTTGCAGAGAGAAGCTGGCTGGGGCGGCTACGGCAGCCAAGCCCCTCCGCGCTGGCAGGGGTGGCAAAGAGAGGTGCTGGGCAGGCAAAGCGGTTCTTAGAAAATCCTGGCCAGACCAGAAACTCCCAGAACAAAGGCCCTCTAAGGAAAGGGGACTGGCCATGCAGTCTCCCAGGCAGCCTCACTGGAGACTGAGGGCACTAAGTGGCTGCACTGGGCACAGCTATTCCTCCCCAAGGCAGCTTGGCAGTGGCCAGGGAGAGCAAGCGCACGTGTACAGACCAGAAGCCATAGGGACGCCTGGCAGAGAGGGCAGGGTTTATAGCACAATCCTCACCCAAGCGAGGCCCCGCACCCTCCCCCCACCCAAGCGAGGCCCCGCACCCTCTCCCCACCCAAGTGAGGCCCACACCCTCCGCCTACCCAAGCGATGCCCAGCACCGTCTCCCCACCCAAATGAAGCCTGGCACCCTGGTTCAGAGGCTCCCATGGAAGCCCCCTCGGCATCTTCACCAGAGGCAGCGGGGGCAGTGTGTGGCCCAAGACATCACTGCAAGTCGTGGACAGGGACAAGTGGACTGTCACATGGACAAGGCGGGCAGCTGTGGGGAGCTGGAGCAGCCACAGGGCAGTGTGACCAGAGGCTGGGTGGGGGAGAGGGAGGGACTTCGGGGGGAGAAGGAGGGACTCAGAGAGGAGAACCTGGGACCACGCTTCTGGTGACCACAGGTTGGGCCACCACAACAGCAGCTAACTGGGGAGGATGCTGTGGATGCCTGCAGACACCAAGACCTGCACCGTGGCCCTCCCAAGACAAGCTGCTGACGGCTATGGACCAGCCGTCATCATAGGAGCCTGATGACCCTGAGAAACACCAGCTGGAGGAAGCAGTGCGGTCAGTGTGTGTGGGTCACAAGTGAGGGTGTATAGCATAATCCTTTGAGGAACTTTGTCTGAAGTCTGAGGCTGAGTTACTTCAGCTACTTGAAAGTTGGCTACAATAAACTGTCCCTTTGCAAAAGAAGTGGCATGTATGAGCATTGACAGAGACACAGTATGTTACGTGCTCTGAGCGGCCAATTTAACTTGGACTTGAACTTCCTGTCCTAACCTGGCACCTTTCCCCAAGCGTCCCCAGCATCCGCAGGATGTCCAGGCAGTGACCTGCCCACATGCACGGAGAGCTTTGGTACATACTGCAGCCGCTAAATACCACTTCCCAGCAGAAGGTCCAGGGCTCCTCAGCCAGGCTTGTTCCAGGTCACGGCAGGGAAATGCAGAGATGAAGCCGGGACAGCACAGCGCAGCCCACATGAGGGAAGCTGGCAGAGGCTGGGCGTGGGGGCTCCCAGCACCACGGTGCAGCCCACATCAGGGAAACTGGCAGAGGCTGGGTATGGGGACTCCCAGCACCATGGTGCAGCCCACATGAGGAAAGCTGGCAGAGCTCATGTCCTGAGGGCTGGCTCGGGCCTACCCAACTCTCACACACTCAGGGGACAGGTCCAGCAGCAGCCAATGCCAAGCCTGGTGCGGGAGTGACACGGCAGCGCAGTGGGAAGCCACCCTCTTTGGATCTAGATGCAACAACCAGCTTCCAGAAAACCCCGATGACAACAAGAAGCTTCAATCAATCAGAAAATGCAGAGAACGCCACAACACACAAAACTCCACAAAACACAGCCCAAATCCATTGCAGCAAACAATCAGGAGCTGGAGGACCCTCTTAATCCACGGGCACCAGAGCCCCGAGGGAGCTCATTCACGTTCCACTTTGTGGGGACAAAGAAGGCGCCCTCTCTATCAACCCAGAAGGGGTCCCTGGCAGACACCAGATCTGCCAGCAACGGGGGCTTCAGCCTCCAGAACGGTGAGAAATCCGTCTGCTGTTGAGGGGCCACCCCGTCCGTGGTCCTTTGTGACAGCAGCCACGCCAAGCAGGGCGGGCGAAGTGGGAGTTCACATGACCCGGCCTGGCCATACATCATCCTACTCTGGGGCTGGGGACAGGTCTGGGGCCCACTGTATTATCACTGCTTTGGTGTTCAGGGTTGAATTTTGTCCCCCTTCCCCACTTCCTGTTGATGTCTCGACCTCCTGGACTCCAGAAGTGACTGTATTTGGAGAGGGTCTTTTTTAAAGAGATGATTCAGGTAGAAAGAGGTCACGTGGAGGCCCTGATCCAACCTGCCTGCTGTCCTTATAAGAAGAGGAGATGAGGACAGACACCCATGGAGGGCGGCCCCGTGAGGACGCAGGGAGAAGACGCCATTCATCTGCAAGCCCAGGAGAGGCCCCAGGAGGAAGCAGTCTGGCTGCACCCAGGTCTCGGACTGCTGCCTCCGGATGCTCAGAGAACAACGTCTATGGTTTAAGCCATGTCTGGGGCACTTTATGATGGAAGCCTGAGCCAAGAAAGATATTTGACATGTGTTTGAAATTTCCCATAATAGACAGTATAAAAGTGATGATTCTTGTTTTAAATGTAAACAAGCCCATCCTAATGTTGGCCTGGAACTCTCTAGAAGTCTGAGTGAAGGCACCGGTGGTGTCAATGCCCAGGCCCAGGCTCCCTGACGTCAGGTAGCTGGCAAACCCCTCCCTCATCTCTGCCAAGGTCACCAGTGCTGTCAGCAGCCCCAGGCCCCGGCATCACCCGGCTTTTCACGCTCAGTACTAAACCCAGAGACACGAGGGTCTCCAGAGAACATGCGGTCCCTCTCGTGTGCACGCATGCCATTGCGGTGCCCAGCGACATCACGGCTCCTCCGAGCCTGAGTGCCGGAGATGCCATGCTGCCGTGCCCCAGCCAGCAAGAGGAGCTCCAGTGCACGCGCAACAAGGTGGGGGTGGGGGAGGCTGCCCAAAAGAGGGGGGCCTGGAGCCTTTGAGGGTGCAGGGTTGTGTCACCCAACACAGGCGGTGAGAGCAGATACCAAGCGCCAGCCACTCCCAACCTCCACGGTCAGCACGGTGGAGGCAGCTCACAGGAATGCTCCTCCTGAAGGTGCAGCCAACATTGCTGCTTTAATTCTGGAGAAAAAATTTTCCCGATTCCACGGGATATGTGACAGTGCATTTGCAGATCTACGAAAAAACGTCCACTCCTCCCACGGTGAGGGCGTGCGGCAGCACACACACGCGGCTGCTGTCCAGAGGCTGCTGCAGCCTCATCCCGGCCGTCTCCGCTTCTCAGACGCTTCCGATTCATTCATGGAAACACTGTGCTCACAGAGTGAGCGCTCCGTCTACCCCATGCCTGCACACCATCCTTGGAGGGCACCGAAAGGCAAAGAGACCCAGAGACTAGGAGGAAAAGGAATGGAGGGAAGGCATGTGGGTGGGGCTTGCAGGCTGCTCCCGGGAGCGAGGGGCCCGGGCCGATGGCCCTTATCCCATAGCATGACCCCCGGGAGCCCAGGTGCTAAACAGCCAGGGAGGGAGGGAGGTGCTCAGTGGGAACTGGGAAAGGTGGTAACAGATCCTGGTGAAACAGATTCTGGTGAAACACCTCAATGCCAAAAGGGCCTGCACTGGGCTGGGCTGACTGGGAGCGCCCACCCTTCCGGTGAGCCCTGGGAGGTGCTCCTGTGTCCGAGAAGGCTCTGCACCCTCCTCCTTTGAGAAGTTCCATCGGCTCAAAACAGGAAGAGAAGAGCAGGTGCGTGGAGGGTGGGTGCTGGCCTCCTGTCACGACCTGTTCAGGGCACTGTGTGGGCAGAGGATGCCGGTAATGCCGGGGCTCAGCAGGAGACACCCCTTGGAGTGCCTCTCTAGTGGTTCTTCCAACAAGAGCCCAGGTATAACCTGTGCGGCTCAGGGCAAGGCGCCCCAGGGAGGCTGGAGGGGAGGGAGGCCCTCGCTGAGACTGGTGCCAGGCGTCCCAGGAGCTAAGCACATGGGCTGGGCGATCGGGAAGATGGCCCCAGGCTGTGGATTTCGTTGCTAGTGGCAGCAGGGCAGGATGCCACCCAGGGTGCCACTGGGGACACGTGAATCAGAGGTCACCTTTGTGACAAGCACCTCTAGCCAGTTAAGAGAGAAGCTCCGAGCCACAAAGCGCCCCAGGGACAGATGCTGAGGTGGGCGAGATGACCACACAGGGCACCGGGGACGGATCCCAAGGCGGGTGAGTTGAGGTCAGAAGCAGCACAGGGCTGGTGCCTTGTGCCACCGGGTCAACGTTCAATTGCAACCAGAGCGTTTTCGAGGCTCACGGTCCCAGGGGAACACGCAGAAGTGGGTGACTAGGGAATGAAGTCATGCACTAGGTAGGGCCTGGGTTGGAGGCTCACAACACAGTGAGGGGCTCCCAAGGCCCAGCACCCACCAAGCCAGCCTCCAGGCAGCAGCACCAAGGCCCACAGCATCCACAACTAGCAGGCGCCCTGACCTGTGGGCTCCCACAACCCCTGAGGACACTGCAGCCCGGGGCACAGAGGCACCATGGCCACCCTCAGATGCCGGCCCCAGCCTGCGCCCCAGTCCAAAAACCCAGAGCACTGGGTGGCAGCTGGCAGGGGCTACTCAAGGACATTGCCAAACAGAAGGAAAGGCCAGTGGGACATGAAGAAGTGGTTTAAGGAACAATACAACTCACTAATAGCCAGCCCCAAATAACCCACCCAGAATGGAGTGCGCACGGCACGCCAGAATTTGCTGAGCGAGATGCGGAGATGGGTTAAGGGCACGCCGCATTTCCCCATGTCTGCCAGAAAGTCACCTCATTCTTGGAGAGGAAGGCAGAGAAAATCCCACCAGGGATGCAGCCATGTGCCCCAGGAGGCTGGTGCAACCCCAGAGAGCAAAAACACCCACCCACTGCGGAAAGCCTTGTACAACTGGGGAAAGTGAGGCCAGAGGGGACAACAGGCCAGCCTTCCCAGGTGGTCACAGGCCAGCGCACAAGCCAGGGCCTGCAGGGTGGCTGGCGTGCAGGGGCTGCCCTGGCGGAGGTGGGTGGGTGTTGGGGGATCCACAGGCCTGGGACCCCCCCAACTCTGTGCACTCTCAAGTCTTTGGATGGTGGCCAATACCCCCACACTGACACCCTCAGATGCTACTCAGTCCCCGCTGGTGTGCAGGGCTGGTGGGTGACCTACCACCCCGCCAGCTGATGTCCCAAACCCGGCTCCACCCGGCCCTGCTCCAGCCTTCCCTTCTCAGGGTACTGCCATTCCTATGGCCCACTTTCTCTCTCACCAGCTCCTGTTGGGCCCCCTCCAAAATGGATCCAGCACCCACTCCCTCAGGTGGCCTCCTAGCCTTCTGCCTCTGGGGCCACTAAGGCTGGCTGGCTCTCCTGCTGGGGAGAGGGGCCCCTATCTGGTAGGGCAGCTGGAGCGCTGGATGTGCAGGCCCACTGGGGAAGCCAGGGCTCTTCCGGAAGCGAAGGGAATGGCAGCTTCTGGTGCCAGCTCGTGCCGTCCTCAAAGGCCACCCCGGGGGTCTGGCCTCAGTCACCTCCAGACTCCCCTGAGAGGCCCTGGGGACAGGGTCACGGGCTTCCTGAGCAGATTAAAGTGGTGAGAGGCAGAAGGTGCAGGGGTGAGCTGGACCCACTGCTCAGGGAGCAATCTTGGTCACTCTTGTTACTTACGAATTAACAGAAAGCAAGCTATTTGTCACCTGATTTAGATGAGACACAATCCCCCACAACAGAACGAGCGAAGGACCCTGGGCAGTGTGAGGCCCCACACAGACTTCACTGACTCAGCAGAGCTGCTTGGGAATGCTTCAGATCCTAGGACCGCTCTCGACATGGGCAGCAGGGAAAACTTATGTCTAATTTCATTTTGCTTTTTCCTTTTAGAGAAAGAACGACTGTTCAAAGCACAGCCGTTCTCTCAGGCATCCCAGCGGAGGGAGCGGGCACGCCCTCAGCATCTGAGAGCTGGCGGGAGCTTCGGGACTTACCGACTCCCGTCCAGCACCCACAGACACCAACTGAGCAAGGCAGCGGCAGGAAACGCCCCCCTTTCCTGTCTCCCCCAGTCACCAGAACACCTTTATTCTTCCCTTCTGGTCCAAATCAAACGCTGCATTTAAATACGGAATCAGCGATCACGCCCACAATTGTAATCTGAGTTACAATACTGAAAGCAGACGCGAAACACGAAAAACTGGCATCGCGAAGCACCGCTGTGGGCTCTCGCCACACGCAGCCGCTCTTCCCTTCGGAGCCCAGGGCACGAGCGCACCTCAGGAACCACAGATCCCAAGTGAGGCCCGCAGGAGGTGGGAGGCACTGCCAGGAGTGTAGGCCACGTCCACAGGGACAGTTTCATCAGGAGGAACGATTTATTTTTACTGGGTATTCCCACTTCTGTTGCGTAATTTGCTCATTTGCATGAATGTGTATAAAGCTTTTGCCAATTTTGCAGTGGGTTTCTTTGTATTTTTCTCCCTGGCCTGTGAACACCCATTGTTTCCTTGACCTGAGATTTCAGCGACGTCACACTCTGGAGCTTGTCGCCCCCACCCCGTGTGACTCCAAGGAGGACCTGTGCCTCCCGACGGGAACGGCTCCCCCACAGCCCGTGCTTATGGCTATATATAAAGCTGTTTCTTCTCCGCTCTCCCACTCACATCTAAAATTAAATATAGCTTTTCTAAAACTGAACTATTTTTCCTTTCAAACCCTCAACCAGCCACACCATCTCATGCTGCTGTCATCGCTACTCGGCAGTCCTCACCAGAACCCTCAGCACCATCACCTGCGAGGTAAGTGTGTTCAGTAATTCCCTCTGAATTTGCAGCCCCACACAGCTCAGTGATTTTCCTAGACCACTCCATCTACCATCCATTGGCGTCTTCCAGGGATGCTGCACACTTCTGTACGGGATCAAAGCCAGTCTGCTCTTGGGCATTCCTACAACAGGCCACCCTATGACCGGGGAACCCCCAGCAACACCCGAGCAGCTGCCCCATGAGTCCAGGATACAGGGAAGGCCTGGGACCGCTGGCACCAGAGTAGTCACCAGGACTCCATGGCATCATGCAGGTAGCACCCTAGGGTGACACCGACACCGCTCGGGCCGCTGGCGCGTGACCGGGAGGGCAGGCGGGCCTAGAGGGGTGCGGGTGTCTCTGGAGCAGAGACCGCTCCCTGCAGCTCAGCATCATCATCCCTGCCCCGCCCAAGAGCAGCCCCACAGGAGAGCCTCCCTCTCGCTCTCTATCCCTGCAGCACTCAGTGCCTGTGCCTCTTGTAGAATCGTACCCCAACCTCTGGGGAAGCACCCCGCAGTCACCCAAGACACAGCTTGCTGAAGTGCCCAGGGAGGGCCACATCTCAGACTATTCACCTCGTGTGCTACAAATGCAGATTCCTGGACACCGTGTCACCTTGGGAATCAGGCTGTTCCCTGTGGGAACAGGGCCCCCCGAGCTAGGTATGGCCTACACATTCGCCTGGATCTTCCTTGCATCAGGGCTGCTGCTGCCTGGACTGGGGCGCCCTAAAGCCCTGGCTCACACCTGCGACCCAGCACAGGGCACAATGCCCACACACAGCTGCTGTTTGTAAGTAACTGAGTACAAAGGTGTGTGGAGAAAAACACGTTTACTCATTCTGCAGAAACTTTCTGAGCACCTGCGATGTGCGCTCTGGACAAAGGGTGTCCAAATGCAGGCAGAACGAGACCAACGGAGATTGCAGCGCCCCCAGCTCAGACGGCACATGCAGGCCTCCAGGTGTGGGCCTGCAGGGAAAGGGCACGGGGTGGGGCTGTGAGCTCAGCTGAGAAATATGGAGACAGTGCAGAGGCCCTGTGGAGAGCGGGCCCAGGCAGGGTGGCTATGTGGGCACCACAGCCGACGCCCCAGTCCCTGCTTCAAGACGACCGATGGCAGGCAGGTGCCGGGGCCGACCCACTGGTCCCCAAGGTGGGCTCCATGTCCTGCCCACGCAGTCTCCCAAACAGTCCTCATGCCTTCTCACCTGCGAAGCTCTGCACAAATCCCCCTGCCCTGAAGTTTTTGGGGCTCCCAGCTACAGTTCTGTCCCTCTGGTCCCCACATGAGGTCCCGCATGTCCATCCTGCAGCCCCACACTCTAGGCGTAAGATTCCACAGCAATCCAGGCTGCAGGCTGGGAGGCCCTTCCATGGCTGTCTGGTCACCCCAGTGGCCCAGCTCCTGGCAGGGCCTTGCTCACGAGAAGAAACAGGAGGGAAGGGAGCAGAAGTGCTGAGAAGTGTGTTCCTGGGCTGTACACGCTCCACTGAGGGAGCAGGCTAAGCTCCAAAAGCAGAAACTGGCTGCAGGTTCCTGTCTGGAGGCTGCAGGGACTCGGTTACACCTGACCTATTTCCACAGGCTGCCACTTGTGGGCAGGACAGCGGTGATTACATTCCTCAGAAGGGAGCTTTCAAGGCACCAAGCTCCCATGTGCAGAAATGGGCCCCAGAGGCTGGGAACCCCGGAGCCCCAGGAGCAGTGGAGAAGCTCCAATGAGAACGTGGCCAGATGGGCAGTGCACAGGCAGGGCCCACACCACCAGCTGCTGGGGAGAGGCAGGAGATGGCAGGGCCGTGCTTTGTCCCTGAGGCTGAGGGAGGAGCAGCACAGGAGATGCTGGGAACGAGGAGCTTGGCACAGGCCAGGCACAGGGAGGCCCCGGCCTCATCTGCCCAGTGAGCGACAGCCTAAGACACAAACACGGTCAAAGCGTCAGCCCTGCTGCCCCAGCGGCACAGGGCCATCTGCAGGGGCAGGGGCCTCACAGCTTCACAGAGAAGAGCCACGCCCACACCAAGCACTCGCAGTGACAGGCGGCCTGCTTCTTAAGTACTGTTCCTTCAGCAGCTCACTCCTGAGCCCCAGGCTGTGTCCCAGGACACTGGGGTCTGCTCCGCAGTGAGGGACTCAGTCCAGACGTGGCCCATAGGTGGTGAAGTGAACCAAAGGCCACACACCCTGACCAAGGCGCACCTTTTCCACACTTGAATTCTGGAGCTGGGAACGCACCCCCACAGGCTGAGGCTTGCAGCAGCATTTCACTTTGCTGGTGTCCGAGGACCTCAGGGGCTGGGGACCCTGCAGGCCCTGCAGACAGCAACACATCACGCATGGGGGGCTCAGGAGAAGCAGGCTCCATGCCAACAAAAAGACCCACCTGCACGCTCCGCCAGGACCCCACCTTTCATCTCCAGCTGCAACAGGACCCTCACCTACACCTCGGGAACCGCGCCTCCCCTTGGGGGACCCTTCCCCAAGGCAGCACCCTTCCCACTCAGGGCAGGCCCTGAGACAGACCCTCCTGAGGTGCCTATCTCCCCGATCTTCTGCATGGTCTGAGTAAAAAGAATCCTGAAAGTCAGGATCTGTGACATTTCCAACTGCTTGCATTTGTTTAAAAAATATCTGCAGAAAGTCAAGGGAGCTCTGGTGGAGAGTACCTCCCAAGCCCCCTGCGGTGGCAGCCTGCCCGCAGCACAGCCTGTATCAGGGGTTCCAGCTGCAAGCGCCCCCAGCCTGCCCAACTCATCCTACTCCGAAGTGCCCAAAGACATGGGGAGTCCCCCAGCATATCCTGGCCCAGCCCCTCGAAAGCTGCAGGAGCCCCCAGCCTGCCCTGTACTACCTGTAGATATAGAGACCCTTCCCTCACCAGAACATCCTGGCCCAGACCTTCGAAAGCTGCAGGAACCCCCAGTCTGCCCTGTACACCCTGCCCTGTACTACCTGCGGATATAGGGACCCCCTCCCCCACCAGAACATCCTGGCCCAGCCCCTCAAAAGCTGCAGGAGCCCCCCGCCTGCCCTGTACACCCTGCCTCACACTACCAGCAGATACAGGGAGCCCCCAGAACATCCTGGCTCCCCCCGGCTCCCCCGAGCTGCAGGAGTACGTCTGTCCCCACAATTGTGGGTCTGTGCCACCATCTCCAGGGAGCCTACCAAGCACATCCTGGCCCTGTCCCCAGCTATCGGAGACCCCCCACCCAGTACATCCTGCTCCCCCCAGCTGCAGGGAGACCCCTAGCCCACCAGTAACATCTCTGGGGCAAGGCTGACCCCTGGTGCTGGCCAGCGGGTGGAATGGGAGTGGGTAGGGGCTGTGGGCCCTGGCAAGTATATCCACTCCTCTGAGCTCAAGGAGGGACAGAGGTGACCAGCCTGACGTGCAGCTGTGGACGGAGGGGGAGGGCTGCTGAGGGCTGGAGGCCACTTCCCAGGGGTGGTTGTTGGGGAGGCAGAAATGACCCAGATCACTGGGACATGCCGAGCTTGATGGACACATAGGACCCACAACGATGTCACAATGATGAGTCACATCGCGCAGAGGTGAGCATGAGCCTTCCCTGATAGGGGCAGTGACTCACTGCTGCAGAAAGGTGGATCTAAGCCCTCCAGGGGTAGCCTAGGACGGCAAACAGACTCCACTACAAAGAGCCCAGGCATTCCATCTCTGATCCTCGCCTACCCAGTCTGGCGGCATCCCCACTGTCCTGGGGCGCTGAGGTCGCATCTGTGCTTGGACACTAGGCCTCCCCGGCTCCAGGACCCTTGCCCTCCACCATCTTGGCCCAGTCTTGGTTCTATCCCAAGAGTTTTGAAACATTTAGAACTGGGAGAGAGATTGTTTTCTTTCTTTTCTTTTGTTTAAGCTTGTATGTGGCAAATAACTTTGAAGAGGAAATCACTCCTCTGGCTCTAAGAAGGAAGTGTGAAGTTTAAGAGTAAAATCAAGGTTTGGAAAAGGCTGCTGTCTCCAGGTACCAGCCCCACCCCGGCAGTGCCTCCCCACACAGGGGACGAGGGGACAGGCGACGAGGTTGGAGGGCCACCAATCACAGCACAGGAGAGACCGCAGTGAGGCAGCCGAGGGCTGACTGTGTGTAAGCTCAAGAACAGCACCTCATCTTCCACACTCCTAAGCTCACGCTGCTGGGACACGGCTGAGAAGCCAGGGACGTGCTGGTGTTAACACAGCACAAAGCATCACCCAGGGGTGCAAATGGACTTGGTGTTCAGAAGGACAAACACTGATCACATTGGAAAATCGTGTTATTTCCAAACACAAGCCTAGCATCGTGCTTTTTTCCCTGGGCTCATTTTCAAAATGATCCACAGCGAGATTAAAGGTTTACACTAGAGATGCTGGAAACAGGAACCGGGAATGGTAAGCATGCCCCAGCACCCACAGGAGGCCCACAGAACAGGGAGGGAGCAGTCGCGGCCCCAGGACATTCTGGGAACTGTGGCACTTTTGTCATGGGCCGCGTGGGGACGAGGGCCCTGGAAACACGAAGATGAAGGGCAGGAGGGCTCCGCCTGCAGTCTCTGCGTCAGGGACAGGGACATGGCTTAGCAAGACGGATGACCCCAGGGAAGCCTGGCTTGGACACTCCCAACCAGGCACAGCCAAGCAGTACAGCCCAGGGTGCCTTCTCAGACAAGAGCGATGGGAGCCGTGTTCTCCACTGCCTGGGCCCTCATAGCACTTGAGGGCGCTCTGCCCATGTGGGCACAAGAGGCCCTGGCCATCGGCCAAACACCCAGCAAGTGTGGTGGTCGAGGCCTGCACCCGGCACCTGCAGCAGGGCTCCTGAGTGGCCACGTCCGCAGGCAGCAAATCTTAACACTTCTATATGAGAAATAGATCATTCAACTGCAGGAAGTACCACTCTCAGGAAGAAACGATTTAAACGAAATGGAAGCAGGTAGTGACCACAGCCTGACATTTTCTAAAGACCACCGTTCACACAGGAACAGAGGGGACGTTTGAAATTCAACAGTGAAATTGAGGTTTGGAAAAGTCTGCTGTCCCCAGGCAGGAGCCCCTACCCCTGGCAGTGTCTCCCACACAGGGGATGAGGGGACGCACTGCCTGGGAATGGGAAGGTGCCACCTCACCTGGGCTGATGTGGGAAGAAGGAAGCTGTGTCTGTAGGAAGTGCACAGAACAGGGCACACGTGTAGGGGAAGAAAGCGGCTCCCACGGCTCATGCCAGACTTGAGGTCTGAAACAGACCAGAAGCTGCGGAGTTTAAAAGTCGGCACAGATGAGTGCTGACAAGATAAAGATAAAGGGCTCTTTCTCGCAGTGAAACAGGAGTGCACAGACAGTGTCCGTTTACGACAAGCTTTACGCCACAATCACAGGTTTCTGCATGAAACTGATGGTGCTTTGCTGTCAGCTATAAAACAAAACTATGTTCATGCGCTTGTGTATGTGGGTATGTTTATGTGTATGTGTACACTGCATGTATATGTGTATGTATGCCATTATGTGTATGTGTGTGTACACGTGTATACACAGATATCCTCATATCCACACTCGCGTTAGAAATCCAAGCTTTAGGACAGAACACTATAAAAAATGAAAAGTAAAATCTTTTCCAATTTTGAATCCCCCTTCCCTCTTTTCAAAGTTAACCACAAATAGGTTTCATGAGCGCATCCTTTCAGAAAATTAGAAAGGATTCCTGGAGCGCTCTCGGTGACTTAGAGAAAAAAGCCAGTTCTCTAAGATCAGGCTCCTTGTGAGGTCAGGACAGGCATCCACGCTAAGCCAACCCACGCTGCCCTCCCTGCCTGGGAGACAGCATAGCACCTGGGCCTCTGTGTACTTACCTGTTCTTCCTGGGACAGAAGATGACAGTGACCAGGGGCGAAGACATGGGAAAATGACCCCTGGGCCTCTACTGGGCCAAAACAGCTGGCACCATCACACCCAGATCATCAGAAGGTGGCTGGGGGGCCACAGGCCTAGCGCTGTCTCCAAGGACTCTGAGGCTGGCCTTCTCTACCCTCCCCAAGGGCCGGGCACTCCCCTGCGCCTCCTCCATGAGCTGTGCTTGCCCTGTGCTTCCACAGGGTATTTCCTGGGGCCACCCCACCCCTCCATACCCGCCGCACAGCACTGGGGCTGAGCCAAGAGCCACCTTACTGAATCCAGGCAGGCAGCACCCAGGGATCCAGTGGGCAGCCAGAGCAGCTCAGAGAAGCTTGAGGAACTCCCCCATCCCTGTGCATGTGTGCCTGGGGGGGCACCGAGGGTCAGGAACACACTACAAACACCGCCATCCGCATGAGGAGCCCAGCGAGGTAGCAGGGTACAGGATTTCCTGCTCCACAGTGGCCACATGGCACTTAGGAGTGAGGCTGAGATGGCAGAGTCCTGCTCCTGAGTTTTTTAAAACAAATCGTAACTCAGGCATTTGTATTAAAATGTGGAGAAGTCTACGGCCATACCACCCTGAACGCGCCCGATCTCGTCTGATCTCGGAAGCTAAGCAGGGTCGGGCCTGGTTAGTACTTGGATGGGAGACCGCCTGGGAATACCGGGTGCTATAGGCTTTTAAAAATAATAATAAATAATAAAAATAAAAAAAGTAAAATGTGGAGAAAAAGATGGCCCACTTTTGGGTAAATTCCATGCAGGGCCACCAGGCAGGGAGGGGCAGAATCTGTCCCTGAGCTCAACCCTCACCCTAATCCTCTCTGTGGATTAGCAGCATGGGCCAGCGGGCACCCAGCAGCCTCCTCCGCTCTGAGCTAGCGACGCCTGTCCAAGGACTCAGCTCCAAGCTGCGTTAGGCTTTCCAGGAAGTAAGTTCTTGCCGACTCTGGTTCTGAGCTGCACAGACTTTGGAAACGGGGCAAATGCCTCAGAACCAGGGTGAGAAATGCTCACAGTCACAGATTCCACGGAGAGTTCCGCAAAAACCCTGGCTGACAGAAAACCACTTCATGACTTCAAAACAACACATAAATGTGTGACTATGAAGAACTTTAGCTGAATTCACCAAGACTCTACGCCATACTATTCACCATTCTAAACTCTATATCCTTGCTTTAGCCGGGGGATTACAACATTGCATGTATTACAGACCCTGATGGCTCTGATACCTCTTTTCAGATCTTAATGTGCTGTTTTCTGTCCAAAGAGGTACTTAAGCTCCTCGCTAAATCTGCAGCTAAATGACAGATGGGCTGGCCGGTGGAGGAGGTGTCCCCACATGGCATTAATCCGAAGACACTCAGCAGCCCCTCCCAGGCGGCAAATGCTCACAGGTAAATGCAGGTACTCACTGGTTTATCCCAACTGGGAACTTAACTGGGTTTCTGATGATTCTCAAGCGTGTCAGCCACTACTGGACCGGTTTCTTTATTTGGGAAAGAAAGATAGGCTATTTCACTCTGTGGAAACTTTACAAGAATATATTAAATAAAAGTAAAAGCTTTGCAAAGCAATGCTTGGTGAAAAGCAAAATGTTTCTGCAGAGAACTCTGAGAACATTTACAAACTATAGCCTTGAGCCACACACTGCAACATCCAGCAGAAGCAACTGGATGTACAAACACACCCAACTACTCAGATGGGGCCTCTGAAGTGGAGAAAAGCTACTTGAAGCTTCAATCTCCGATCTCCGGACCAGGAGTCTCTTGGTGACCCCCTGCCCAAGAGCCACTGGGAGCAGCTCGCTGGTCTGAGCACTTGGGGAGGAAAGCAGGCCCAGGGGTTGGGCACTTCGGGCTCTGCCCTGACATCTGTACCCAAACCATGAGAGTCTCTGCCCAGCTTCTCGCCAGGGCAGTGGGCGCACACTTTTAGACAAAACACAACTCACCCCTGTGCTCCTGCTGACCCCGGGCCGCAACTATGACAGGGATGCAGAAGTGGCCTCCGGGGACCTCCAGGGAGGAGGGGCTTGATGCTTCTCCCAGGGAGCCAGGAGGGACCAGGAAAGGCAGGAAGAGAGAGGACTCCTGAGGCAGCCAAGACAGAGCTGGGGCAGCAGTGGGGCTGTGAAAGCCCTGGAAACCACAGCAGGGGTTGGGAGTTTATGGGGCACCCCCGGGGGCTTCTGAGGAGCAGAGTGCAGGAGGAAGAAAGCGTGCTGGGCTGAGAGTGACTCAGGGAGAGAGGCTGGTGGCTGGGTGGGGTGAGGATTGAAGAGGAGGAATGGATGAGGGGCACAGGATGAGCGACCGTATCCCAAGCCCTACTTTGAGAAGCACAGCGCACTGCAGGGGACGGCATGCGGCAGACGGAGGCCCAGGCACAGCAGTGGGCACGGGGCCAGCGGGCAGAGGGGCCGGCACCGCCCTAGCCCTAGAGTCCGGCTCCAGATACACACGGTGGCGGGGGCCAGGGCCTGGGGGCCAGGCTGGGGACGACCTCACCCTGTGTGTCGGCGGGAGGGCGGCACCATCCGGCCCTCCTGCTCACCGTCCCCTTCCACACCATGAGGACCAGCCCCACCAAGGGGCTTTGAGCAAACTAGGCGTCCTGGGGAAGTGACAACCTCAAAGCCTGAAGAACTTTTCCCTTTAGTGTTCTTTCCGATACTTTACGCATTCAAAAGTCTCCGTCTTCCCGGAAATCGTATTCTCACAATTCGAAGTGTGCTCCCCAGAAACTGGACAGCCCCACAGGCAGCCGAAGCGGTGGCTGCTTGGAAGAACTGTTCTGGAGTCAAAAGGCCCTCTTGAGAGTGGATCTCAGGCAACCGCAAGCCCAGCTGGCAGCCAGGTAGCGGGACACCCAGGCTGAGCCAGCACGTCCCCGGTGGTTTCCTGCAGCAAGAGGGCCCCCTCCCCACGGCGCCGCCGGGTCTCCCTCACACCACTGTCCCATTGCAGAATCTCAGCAAACAGTTCCCTCCCACGTGGCAGCCCAGGTTAGGGTTAGCCCAAGTTGATCCTGGTCAGAGACCAGACCCGACAAAGCATCCCTTACAGCAGGAACGAAGCACGCACCCCGGAATGCGACGTGCAGCCAGAGAACAGGGGCCCCGTGTGCCTACAGAAGATCCCACAGGGGACCCACGCCGCCTGCGCGCCAGCCCAGGCCCGCACACGAGGCTCACCCAGCGCCACGGTCCCCTCCCGCCAGCGGGCCGCGTCCAGGAGAAGCCGCTCCGGAGTCTCCGGGGGACGCACAGGGCCCGCCAGGGCGGGTGGGGCCCGGACCAGGGACGAGCGCGGGGACCGGCGAAGCGGGTCCAGGCTCCCGCGGGGGCCGGGGTCGGGGTCCCGGGAGGCAGAGAAAGGGGGGTGGGCCCGGTTCCGGGTGCGGGGTCCCGGGGGAGGAGCGGGATGCGGGGCGGGGATCGGATGCGGGGACCCCGAGGAAGGCGCTGAGGGGGCAGGACGTGCGGGTGGGCGGCGGGAAGCCGGCGCGGGGTCCGAGGCATCGGGTGCGGGCGATGGGGACGCGGACCGAGGGGCGGCCGCGGGGAAGGAAGGCGCCGCCGCTCTCAGGGCCGCGCCGCGCCCGAGGCCCCCACCCCGGCCCCTTCCCCGCCGCGCCTCCCGGGCCGCCGCATCCCCGGCGTCTGCGCCGGCTCCGGGGGCCGCGCGCCCGGGGCACCCACCTGGGCCTTCTGCAGGGCGCTGAGGCGCAACTCGTGCACGAAGGGGTTCCGCCCCGGGGGCGCCAGCAGCCGAGCGTCGCCGGCCCCTGCGCTGGAGGCGGGGGCGGCCCGGGGGCCGCATCCCCGCAGCCTCATGGCCGCGCCGTCCCGCCTCGAGCGCAGTCGGGCTGCCTGTAGCGCCGAGCGGGGCCGGGCCGGCGGGGCGCGGGGCTCTGGGCGCGGGTCGAGGATGCGAGGCGGCTGGAGCTGGCCGGGCGCGCAGGCGCAGGAGGTGACGTGGGCGGGGCGGGGCGCCGGGCGGGGCGGGGGAAGGGGCGGGGCGTCCCCGGAAGCTCCGCCTCCCGCTGCCGGCAGGGGCGGCAGCAGCCCGAGCTCCGCACCCTGGAAGCTCCTCTGGGGTCTGCGGGGTGCCGGGGCCGCAGATCCCGAGGGCCGCGGAGTCGCTGGGGCTGAGGGCGCCTCCCGCCGCCGCCGGAGCACAGGGACCCGTGGCGGGGCCTGCGCCGGGAGAAAGGGAGGTCCCCGGGGCCCGCGAGGCTGCCACGTCGCCCCCTTCCGCCGCTCGGCCCGCCTGCGCGCGGGGACGGAGGAAGGGGCGGGCACGCGTCCAGCTCGGGCTCTCGGCGGGCAGGGCCCTGGGTGCCCAGCCCCGGGTGCCGAGCCCCAGGCTGTTCCGGCCAGGGCCCCCCGCTCTTCTTATTCCTCGGGCTCCTCGCTCGCACCGGCGACCCTGGAAGCTGCCCCGGGCTAGGGGAGGTTCTTCCAGTCCCACGCGACTCCTGCCCGGGTCCACTCGACTTCAGGATCCCCCAGACCTCGGGACCCCCTAGACCTCAGGACCTCTCAGACCTCAGGACCCCCCCAGACCTC
>PVKV010025674.1:0-29280 GCA_004027835.1 Alouatta palliata | reverse complement strand
TCAGGGTTTCCACTTCTTCCTGGTTTAGGCTTGGGAGGATGCAAGTGTCCAGGAATTTATCCATTTCTTCCAGGTTTACTAGTTGATGTGCATAGAGTTGTTTGTAATAATCTCTGATGATGGTTTGAATTTCTGTGGAATCTGTGGTGATATCCCCTTTATCGTTTTTTATTGCATCTATTTGATTATTTTCTCTTTTTTTTTTTTTTTTATTAATCTGGCTAGTGGGTCTGTCTATTTTGTTGACCTTTTTGAAAAACCAGCTCCTGGATTTATTGATTTTTTGAAGGGTTTTTCGTGTCTCTATCTCCTTCAGTTCTGCTCTGATCTTAGTTATTTCTTGTCTTCTGCTAGGTTTTGAGTTTTTTTGATCTTGCTCCTCTAGCTCTTTCAATTTTGACGATAGGGTGTCAATTTTTGATCTTTGCTTGCTTCTCATGTGGGCATTTATTGCTATATATTTTCCTCTAGAGACTGCTTTAAATGTGTCCCAGAGATTCTGGTATGTTGTGTCTTCGTTCTCGTTGGTTTCAAATAACATCTTTATTTCTGCCTTCATTTCATTGTTTATCCAGTCAACATTCAAGAGCCAGTTGTTCAGTTTCCATGAAGCTGTGCGGTTCTGAGTTATTTTCTGAATTCTGAATTCTAACTTGATTGCACTATGGTCTAAGAGACTGTTTGTTATGATTTACGTTCTTTTGCATTTGCTGAGGAGTGATTTACTTCCAATTATGTGGTAAATTTTAGAGTAGGTGTGATGTGGTGCTGAGAAGAATGTATATTTTGTCAATTTAGGGTGGAGAGTTCTGTAAATGTCTATTAGGTTTGCTTGATCCAGGTCTGAGTTCAAGTCCTGGATATCCTTGTTAATTTTCTGTCTCATTGATCTGTCTAATATTGACAATCGGGTGTTCAAGTCTCCCACTATTATTGTATGGGAGTCTAAGTCTCTTTGTAAGTCATTAAGAACTTGCCTTATGTATCTGGGTGCTCCTGTATTGGGTGCATATATATTTAGAATCGTTAGCTTTTCTTGTTGCATTGATCCTTTTACTATTATGTAATGTCCTTCTTTGTCTCTTTTGATCTTTGTTGGTTTAAAGTCTATTTTATCAGAGATGAGAATTGCAGCTCCTGCTTTTTTTTGCTCTGCATTTGCTTGGTAAATCTTCCTCCATCCCTTTATTTTGAGCCTTTGTATATCTTTGCATGTGAGGTGGGTTTCCTGGATACAGCACACCGATGGGTTTTGGCTTTTTATCCAGTTTGCCAGTGTATGTCTTTTGATTGGGGCATTTAGCCCATTTACATTTAGGGTTAATATTATTATGTGCGAATTTGATCCTGCCATTTTGATGCTAGCTGGCTGTTTTGCCGGTTAGTTGATGCCGTTTCTTCATTGTGTTGCTGCTCTTTGCCATTTGGTATGTTTTTGGAGTGGCTGGTACTGGTTGTTCCTTTCTATGTTTAGTGCCTCTTTCAGGAGCTCTTGTAAAGTAGGCCTGGTGGTGATGAAATCTCTGAGTACTTGCTTGTTCACAAAGGATTTTATTTTTCCTTCACTTATGAAGCTTAGTTTGGCTGGATATGAAATTCTGGGTTGAAAGTTCTTTTCTTTAAGGATGTTGAATATTGGCCCCCACTCTCTTCTGGCTTGTAGGGTTTCTGCTGAGAGATCTGCTATGAGTCTGATGGGCTTCCCTTTGTGGATAACCCGACCTTTCTCTCTGGCTGCCCTTAGCATTTTCTCCTTCATTTCAACTCTGGTGAATCTGACGATTATGTGCCTTGGGGTTGCTCTTCTTGAGGAATATCTTTGTGATGTTCTCTGTATTTCCTGAACTTGAATATTGGCCTGCCTTCCGAGGTTTGGGAAGTTCTCCTGGATAATATCCTGAAGAGTATTTTCCAGCTTGGATTCATTCTCTCCATCACATTCAGGTACACCTATCAAACGTAGATTAGGTCTTTTCACATAGTCCCATATTTCTTGGAGACTTTGTTCATTCCTTTTTGCCCTTTTTTCTCTACTCTTACCTTCTCATTTTATTTCATTGAGTTGATCTTCGACCTCTGATATCCTTTCTTCTGCTTGGTCGATTCGGCTGTTGAAACTTGTGTATGCTTCGCAAAGTTCTTGTGTTTTTCAGCTCCATCAATTCACTTACATTCCTCTCTAAGGTGGTTATTCTCGTTAGCATTTCGTCAAATCGGTTCTTAGTTTCTTTGCATTGGGTTAGAAGAAGTTCTTTTAGCTCACAGAAGTTTCTTATTACTCACCTTCTGAAGCCTGATTCTGTCATTTCATCACACTCATTGTCCATCCAGCCTTGTTCCTTTGCTGGTGAGGAGTTGTGATCCCTTGTAGGAGGAGAGGCGTTCTGGTTTCAGATGTTTTCCTCCTTTTTGCGCTGGTTTCTTCCCATCTTTGTGGATTTATCTATGTGTGGTCTTTGTGGTTGGTGATTTTCAGGTGGAGTCTCTCACTGGATGTCCAGTTTGTTGATGATGAAGTTATTTCTTTCTGTTTCTTAGTTTTCCTTCTAACAGTCTGGCCCCTCTGCTGTAGGACTGCTGAGGTCCACTCCCGGCCCTGCTTGCCAGGGGATCACCTGCAGCAGCTGTAGAACAGTAAGGGTTGCTGCCAGTTTCTTCTTCTGCTATCTTTGTCCCAGAAGATTACCCACCAGATGTCAGTCTGAGCTCTCCTTTATGAGGTGACTCGTTGGATATACGGGGGTCAGGGAGCTGCTTGAGGCAACAGAGTGTCCTTTATAGGAGCTCAAGTGCTGAGCTGTGAGCTCCGTTGTTCATTCAGAGTTGCTGGGCAGGTACATTTAAGTCTGCTGCAGCAGAACTCATAAACCCCTTTTTTTCCCCAGGTGCTCTTTCCTGGGGAGTTAGGGCTTTATTTATGAGTTTCCCTTGTGCTGCTGCCTTTTTCTCAGGGCTGCCTTGCCCAGCAATGAGGCAGCCTACTCACTGCCTGCAAAGGCTTTGCTGAGCTGGTGTGGGCTCTGCCCAGCTGCCGTGTGTACTTCCCTGCAGTCCAGTTTATCCTGGTGTAGTTAGAACTGCCTCTGCAATGGCAAACTACCTCCGTAGTGGCAGACTGCCTCAGTAATGGTGGACGCCCCTCCCCTACAGAGCTGGACCGTCCTGGCTTCAGCTGTGCTTGCTGTGAAACTCTCCATCCAGAGCATTTCTGATGGTTTTTTTCTTGTGTTAGTGGGACCAGCTGCGCCTGATCACCTGGCTTCCTAACGCAGTGTGTTTTTTTTTTTTTTTTTTTTTTTTAGTTGAATGGTCGACTGTCTCCCAGGTGTTCCAGCCACCTGTTGAAAAGGCGCTGGGATCTGTGTGATTTCCTGTGCGGTGACCCACTGTGCCGGCTGAAACCGCGGGCGCTGGCGTTTTTTTGCCTGGGAAATCTCCTGGCCTGGCTGCCTGTTTCAGTCCCCTTTTTAAATCAGATGAATGGGTGTCTCTGCCTTCCTGGAGCTCTAATTGCCAGCTAAAACGGCACCGGACCCGTGTATTTTGTATGGGGAACTGCTGCGCTGGGGCGCCGCTCACAACAGCGGGGGCAAAAACAGCCGCACCAGGAAAACAGCCGCGCCGGTGAAAACAGCTGCGCCAGCCAAACCAGCTGTGCCAGCCAAACCAGCTGTGCTCATGACCCGTGGGGCTCCTTCCCCTGGGAATCTCTTGGTCTGTGGGCAATAAAAATCTGTCTCAGAATGTGGCGTCCACTCACCCTCCACGCTTTCACTGGGAGCTGCAATCCTCAGCTGCTCCTAATCGGCCATCTTGGATCCATTTCATCTTTTTCTTATAGCAGCATTCAATTAATCCTTCATTCTAGAAACACTCTGTTCTTTTGGTTTTTATGAGGCCATTCCCACCTTTTAAAAAATCCTACTACTCCTTTGAAAAACGATCTTTTCTTTCTTGTTGAATTCTGGTAAAATACACAAAATGAAAATTTGCTATCTTAACCATGTCTAACTGTGTAGTTAGTAGTGTAAAATACATATTCACATTGTTGTGCAAACCATCACCACCATTCATCACTAGAACTCTTTTCATCTTGCAGATCTGAAACTCTGTACCCATTAAACAACTTCCTATCTTCTCATCACCTCAACTCCTAGCAACCACCATTCTACTTTCTCTCCCTATCAGTTTGACTACTCTAGGTGCCTCATATGAGTGGAATCATACAGCATTTATCCTTCACTGTCTGGCTTATTTCCCTTGTGTAATGTCCTCAAGGTTCATCCATGCTGTAGCATGTGTCGGAACTTCCTTCCCTTTTAAGGCTGTTAGTATTTAATTGTGTGTTTAGACCAATTTCTGTTTATCCATTCTTCCATCAATGAACATTTGTGTTCCTTCCAACTTTGTGCTGCTGGATGTCCTTCTATTATTGCTCCCAGTGCTCAATCTCATTTACTCCCTCCTAATCAAATATACAACGTTGGACACTATGCAGGATAATGCCACTTCATCTTGGGTGCTGATCTCCCATGTTGACTTCTGACTAACCCCAGGCCCAGGAATGCCTCTAAGATTTTGACTTTATTTACTGTTGCTTGTGTAAGCCAAGACAACCTTGATGTTATCATAAACATATACTTGCCTAAGTCCTATCTTTTGGCAAATTATGAGCTATGAGGCACATAGTGTTCTTGCCTTTCCCTGAGGGGTCAAGTTTCAGTGATCCTACACATTCCTTCTTAAGCACATATGCTCTTTCTATATGGTACGGAAGCCCTGGGTCTGCGCGGTAACAGTGCAGAAATCTACCTGTCTTGCTGCCACATGATTCTAAATTTTCCAATAAATCACCTTCTATTGCCAAAAACAATTTTACTGACCAAAAAAAAAAGAAAAAAATTTCTCTCTGTAATCAGTATAATAACAATGGTCAGTAAAGATACAGAGCAAAAAAAGGATAGCATCTTATGAGTAAAAAACAACTGTCAAATGCCATTCAAGGAAGTCTTTTAAAAAGTGTTATTTTTCTAACTGTAAATTGATAAATTATGGTTGTATTTGTTTATAGGACACAAAGTAAAGTTATGACTTATGAATACAATGTGGAATAATTACATCAAGCTAGTTAACATATATTTAAATGCTGATTAGATGGAAATGTTTGTTTTCTTTGAGATATATGATGTGCTGTGCAATATACAGTAAATAATAATACAATTTAGTAAATAATAATGTATTATACATTCCAAGGAGGTCTTTGTTTCATCCTTCACTACTCCAAAATAGGCCAAGATCAGACCTCGGAAATTCCAAATTCAACATCTTAGATGCCAGGTAGAGAAAAATAGATATTCTTCACCTTTTCCATGGTTACTCATGTTTATAAAGTTCTATTGTTTGAAGGCCAATTTAACAGAGCCATCTAATCCTAGTAAGCGGAGAAAGACAGGGTTACAGAAAGACCTTCAAATATATGTCTCATTATGCATGATCATTCTCACTGGGAGCAAATAGGCAAAGTGTGGCAGATTTGAAATTTTCTGAGGTCGTTTCTAATTCTATGCTAATATTAGACCTCTGTGTGAGTAATAATATAACTCATCAGTTGTAGCCACTTGATAATTATTCTCATTAGGCTTATGTATGACACCATTTTTTTTCTCCATGAGAAACCCAAGTCATTTTACAAATTTTCATTTGCCAAGTAGACAACAGTCCTCACACTCTGTGAGCAAGACAAGTGCAAATTGCATTGAGTCTAGAAAGAAAGATGCTCATTTTTATTTAATATTTTTAGTTCCCACCTGTTCTCAGATGTATTTTTATCTCACTCTTTGATAGTCTCCCTTGCTGGATGCTGTTTCTCACTCAATTCTTTTGGATCTCTGGTTGGAGTAGCTTTCTGTGGCTCTCAAAGTTTAAATTGAAAACTCATCTATTTTAACATCTAAAGTGATAGACTCTACCACCCTCTGCCTCCACTATCAATCTCATGTCTTGTGACACTCAACAGTTAGACTGTGAACACTTCAAGGACTGGGATGAGGGCTGATCTGCATTTGTATTTCTGGGGTTGAGCTCACATCCTAGCAATTGGACATACTTGGTAAGTGATGTTTGAACAAAGGAATAAATGTATGGATGACCATTCCATTATAGTCTACCTCATTAGGCATTCATGAGGTCCATGGTGGAAGTATAGGGATAAGATGCTGGGGACATGATTAGAGGAAGGCAAGGAAGATATCTGTAAAGACATTGATGATGAAAACGCTTGATTGCATTTATGTTAGAAAATAGGGATAAAATATATCTCATAGATAGACCTTATATAGTGTATTTGTTGGGAGCCATCACATCTCAGGAGAGTCTTTTGTAACTTGAGTGATCCTACCTATCTCTCGTTAAAAGATTTGTCTCTCCACTCATAGCGTTAGGTTGTCCACACCCTGAAGTTCTGTCTGTGAGAAAAAGAAGACCAGAGAGTCCAGACACACCAGCAGGTTGGTGAAAACAAAATTAACACAATTGAGCATCCTTTTATGTGTCAGAATATTTACATACACATTGTCATCTAATCTTCTTGATAACCCAATAAGGTTAATATTATCCTTATTTTAAGGTGATAAAATGTAGGCTCAGATGGATTGTTTCAGGAAAGCTTTGAAGAGAACTAGGAAAGCTTTTTTGAATTCACCGCTGAAGTGCTAGATTTAGGTGTAACCTCTTTGGTCAGTTTTCCTGTTCTTTAGTATCGTTACATACCGTAGTGAGTCTGTGTGTGTGTGTGTGTATGCATATATGTGTGTGTATGTTAAATGTATAGTTGTATGACTTTGAAATTTTATTTTTTGTATTATTGATGAAGTTGACTTTTTTTCTTACATGGAGTTACAGTTCTATGAATTTTAACAAATGCATAGTTTCATGTTATCCCCACTATAAGCAAGACGCAGAACAGTTCCATCACCCTAAAGAACTCCTTGTGCTATCACCTTGTAATTATAACTGCCCCCATCACTATCCCATTATCTGTTCTCCATCACTATGATTTTATGTTTTTGATAATGTACTACAAATAGACTCATATAGCATACATAACCTTTTGATATTGGCTTCATTTACTTGACATAATGCCTTTGAGATTCATCCAAATTGTGTATCAAAAGTTTATTCCTTTTCATTGCTTATTTTATTGCATAGGTGTATAAAATTATGTAGGATTTCATTGTATGGAGGTACAGAAGTTTGTTTATTTGTTTGCCTATTTGTAGTAGACAGATCAATAGCCCCCTAAAGATGTCTACATTCTTATCCTCAGAACCTGTGAATATATTATGTTATATGACAAGAGGGAATTAAGGCTATAGATGGACTTAAGATTGCTGAATCATCTGACCTTAAGATGCAGGATTATTATGTATTAGCCAGGTGTGCCAGTGTAATCGTAAGAGTTATTAAATGGAGAAGAGTAAGGCAGAAGGGTCAGAACCAAGGAAATTGCATTGTGAGAAACACTCAACTGGCCGCTGCTGATTTTGAAAGTAGAAGGGGGCCCTGAGCCAAAGAATGCAAGCAGCCTCTACAAACTAGAAAAACCAAGAAGATTGGTTACTCCCTAGAGTCTCCAGAGATAAATGCAATCCTGCCAAAACCTTGATTTTAGTCCAATGAGACCCATTCTGGTTTCTGACCCACAACACTATAATAAGTGTATGTTATTTCAAGCTACTAAATTTGTGGTGATTTGTTACAGCAGAAACAGGAACTGGTACACTATTGAAGGACATTAGGTATTTTCGTTTTGGGGCAATTATAAATAGAGCTTCTATAAACAATTATTTATAGGTTTTTGTGTGAACATAAAATTTCATTTCTTTAGGGAAAACACCCAGGAGTGGGGTTGATGGGTCATATGGTAAATATATGTTTAATTTTGTACAAAATTGCCAAGAGTGTTTTCAGGGTGCTGTTATTATTTTACATTCCCACCAGTAACATATAGTTCTGGGTGTTTTCTAATCCTCATCAAGTAGTATCAGGATTATTTATTTTAGTCAATTAAGTAGTTGTATAGTAGTTTTAATTTGTATTTCCTTCATGGCTAATGGTGTTGAACATCTTTTCATGTCCCTTTCTGCCAACTTTATATCCTCTTTAGAGAAGCATTGGTTTAAGTCCTTTGCCCATTTTAAAAATTGGGTTGTTTGTTTTCCTATTGCTGAATTTTGAGAGTTCTTTACATATTCTGAATACAAGTCTTTTGTCAGATATATGAATTTCTTTAGCACTTTTGTCAAGAATCAAATGGCAATTTTTATAAGGGTTTGGTTTCTGGACTGTCTCATGGATCTGTGCCATTGATCTATATTTTTGTCCCTTTGTCAGTACCATATTGTGTTGCTTACTATAGCTTTCTAGTAAGTTGAAATTGGGTAGTATGATTCCTCCAACTTTTTTCTTCTTTATCAATACATAGTTTTAGCTATTCTACTTCTTTTTCCTTTTCTTTACCATATAAAATTTGTTCATACATATCTACAAAAACATCCTGCTTTTCATTGGCATTATTAAATCTGAAGATAATTTTTAGGTATAATTGACATCTTTGTTATATTATCTCTCTCTATTTATTTTGATCTTTTTTAAGCTCTTGTATTAACTTTTTTGGTTTTTAACATACAAATAATGTACACGTCTTGTTATAGTTCTGTTTTTTAAGTTATCAAAAATGGTATTTTTTTAACCTTTTAGTGTCTGGTTGTACATTACATTGTTAGTATATAGAAATACAATTGCATTGTTTTGTGTTGACTTTATACACTGCAACCTTGCTAAACTCATTCATTAGTTCTAGGGGCTTTTTGTGGATTTTGTGAGATTTTCTACATAGATAATGTTTTCTGTCTGGTGACTCAGAGCCAAGTAAGGAAAGAAAAAATAAAGTAAGATAATGCTGTCTGTGAATAGAGTTCTTCTCCTTCTCCTTCTCCTTCTTCTTTTTCAAAATTTTAGACAGAATCTTGCTCTGTTGCTGGGCTGAAGTGCAGTGGTACAATCTCGGTTCACTGCAACCTCCGACTCCCTGGTTCAAGCGATTCTCCTGCCTCAATCTCCTGAGTAGCTGGGATTATAGGCATACGCCATCAAGCCCAGCTAATTTTTGTACTTTTAGCAGAGACAAGGTTTCATCATATTGGCCAGGATGCTCTCCATCTCCTGACCTCGTGATCCACCTGCATCAGCCTCCCAAAAGTGCTGGGATTACAAGCGTCAACCACTGCACCTGGCCTAATTGTTTTTTAATAATCTGTGTATCTTTTATTTATTTTCCTTGCCTTATTGTACTGGCTAAGATTTCCAGTGCAATGTTGAACAGAAGTGGCGAAAGTGAACATTCTTGCCTTGATCCCAATATTAGAAGAAAAGTATTGCATCTTTCATCTTTAAGTGTAATGTTAGTTGTGGGATTTATAAGTGCCTTTTATCAGGCAGAGAAAGCACCATTATATTCTTAGTTTTCTGGCATTTTTGTCATGAATGGATGTTACATTTTTTCAAAGATTTTCTGTATCTGTTGATATGATCATGTAGCTTTTCTTATTTTTTCCCGTCATGTGGTAGATTACATTGATTGATTGATTGATTGATTTTCAGATATTGAATCCAGCCCTACCTTCTTGAGATAAATCCCTTTTTGTCTTTGTGTAGTAGTCTTATTATATGTTATTGGATCAATTTGCTAATATTTCGTTGAGGATTTTTGTGTCTGTATTCACAGGGAATGTTCGTCTGCAGTTCTCTCTCTCGTAGTGTCTTGGGTTTTGGTATCAAGGTAATGCTGGCATTGTAAAGTGAATTGCAAAAGATTTCCTCCTTTTCTATTTTCTGAATGAGATTATATAGAATTGTTGTTATTTTTTTGCTAAAATCTTTGCTAGAATTTACCAGTAAAACCATTTGGGCCCAGAGATTTATTTTTCGAAAGGTTCAAAAATATCTTTAAATTATCATACTTATATCTTTTGGTGTACAGTTCTATGAACTTCAAAAATGTATAAATTTGTCCTTTTAGGAATGCTTTAAAATATAAATTCAATTTCTTAATATTGTAGTTGTGAGTATCTACAGGTTATCTCTTCCATTATGGGTGAGTTTTGGTAGTTTGTGGGTTTTGAGGAATTAGTCCATTCTGCTACTTAGTCTATCCTACGGGGTTTTTATATTGGTTATTACTTATTTTCATTCTATTATTTCCATTTGGTTCTTCCTTTCCATGTACTTGTAACTAGATTGCCTGGGGACTACATTGAGAGAGAATAGAAGGAAAGCAAATAACTGGGGGCTTGATCCTATTCTCTCTGTGCTTTAGGATATCTCTTTTCTGCTTTTTGTCCCTAAATTAGAGAGATTCTCATGTCTGCATCACAGGGCTCACTTTTGTGTTTCAGGCTTCAGTGAGCTCAGACCAGATGATACCAGAGGGAAAAAATGATATACTCACCACCAGCCAATTTGGTATTGTTTGGAATTCTGGTGTTCTTTCTTAATCCAGCTGCTATTTACTTTTCAGAGATCTTGAATATCTGTGCCATTCAGTCTATTGACGTTTTATTGTATCTAGTGGGAGAGAAGGGATGGCATGTGTTTACATCATCTTACCTGGAACCAGAACTCTGCACATCTGTTTTTGTCACCCAGAATTTCCTTTCTCCTTGTAGCAGCCCTTCAACTTCCTCTTGACAAAATCTTCTTCATACCAGTACTTCCAGAATAGTTGGTTCCACTTATGACTCAGAATGGATAAAGTATATCACGCCTAAAACAATCCACTCAATGCATTTTCTTGAACAAATTAATTGATTTAATTTGTTAAACAGTGAACACAAGACTCACTCAGAGCCAATGAGATGGAACAAGATTCTGCTGACAATTTAGAGAAATATCACTGGTTCTTCCTATCTAGATTTAAACTTAGAAACCTTTAGCCCCAGAAGCTACTGGTAGCTATCTTGAGACCGTAGAGAAGAGGGTTCCCTGAAAGACAACAACACAGGAAAGGAAGAGCAGAGAAGAGGAGGGAAAGAAAAACCAAATTCTGGTATCGTTTGAACTTTGGATCAAACGTAATCTGAGGCCAGTTAGATCTATCCCCAAACTATCCAGTAACTTGAGCCAATATATTCCATTTAAGTCACTGCATTGTGAGTTGAGTTTTCCGACCCTTACAATGGAAACATTCCTCCTTCATCAGTCCTGCCATTCTGTATTTCCTCACATATTGAAAAATTATAATTAGTTTTAATCTGTATCTTTTCTTAAAATATTTTGCCTTTTCCTTTTTCTATGTATCTAGACAATTTTGTTTTTCATCTCTCCATTTCATGTGATGAGATATCAGTAAGCCCAGATTTTTCTAGAACCCTTTCTATGATTGAAGATAGGTGTTAGGGATTATCAGATTCCAAGAGCTAACAAAAAGACATTTTATCTGATGGTTTCTCCATTGTTCCTGGTGAAATGTGAAGAGTTGTTATGAAATGGAAGGTGGGGATATGTTGAAACAGAGGTGAATATATAAAGTTACAATAAAACCCTGTACATTTTGATTAAACTGTATCCATTTGAGGTAGCCCAGAGACATTTATAACTTTTCTCTAATGAAGAGGTAGGCCTCGTGGCATGAGAAAATCTAAGATCCTGCAAAACCTGACTGATATCACTTATCTATATATTAGCCTGGACCCCAGAAAACATTGAACCCTTTGGGAATAATGTGATAACAAAATGCTCAATATTGTGAGATATAATAAAACAGCTCTTTGTTGAAACCACAAGTTTTGGGGATAATTTATTACATAGCAGTAACTGAAACACAAACTCTATTATGTTTCCAACAGTTGCTATGCTATTTCATTGCCAGAATCTCTTTACTTTGTGGATCTTTCCAGATTCTAGACTTCTAACTTCTTCCCTCAACCTGTTTTCCCCAGCTAATTGACAAATTATATTTTTTTAAAAATATACTTTCACATATATCTTGCAAAAATCGATAGTTACTGTAATATACTTAAAATAGACAGCTCTGTCAGCTCTTGGGAAAGTGGCCACTGCAGGCTTAGCAGTGGTTTAGATAGGAAAGGCCACTCTTGGGGTTTGCTCATGCAGAGCTCAAAAGGTTGGCTTATTATTTCCTCAGTCAATATTTAGCTGAATCAGGAAATGTCTAATCTTAGAAAGAAATCCTGATATACTATATTTTAAGGTTGCGTGGTTTTGGAGTCTGTAATTACAGAGTCCTGACATATGGGCCTGATGAACCTCCTCGTGAATACCCGACCATGAACAAATGGCACATGCATATATGCAAGAAGAATGGGAATGAGTTCCCTCAGAAAAAACTTTTTTTATAAGGCTAAACTAGAGAAAACTGCCCATATAACTCAAGTAATCTCTCTTGGAAAACCAGTAGACTATACGTAATATTTTGAGAATGTCTAAAATTGCAGTAGTTGACCCATGATTCTCTAGGGGTTCAGAGACAGCTTCGCACCCCAGGAGTGTCCACAAAGACCTCCTCTCAGTGTGCAATCTACCTAGACAATTGCTTCACCATTGAGACTCGAGATCTCTACTCCATGTTTCTCCTATTAAAGTATATTTTCTTTGTGTTCCATTTGCTCTCAGCTGGTCTACTAAAACACTTTTTGATGTGTGAATTTCTTCTAAGAATGAACTGTCCACTTTTGAAGGTATGAGATTAGACCATACCAGTAGACACAATGCAACTAGTTCAGTCAATTACTGCAGAGTCTCATGATCAGCCTTGATTGAGTGCTTGATAAATCATAATGATAAGCTGTAGTGTCATGCAAAGACCAACTGAATTCTCAAGCTTTTTGACATCCAGCAAGAAACAAGATATTTAGTAAAATTGCGTAGTTGGAGGAATGACATGACTAATCTTGACAAGTGTCTGTGACTTGTCATCATTTCCCTTAGGAATTAAGCAGGGGTATTTCAAAATATATCACCTGTTGTTAATTTTTAAATTAACTCTAAAGTTAATACATTTTCACTGTAGAAAATTGGGACATACAGGAAGGAATAAAGAAGAAAATAAAAACTAGCCATATTTCTACTAACCAGATATAATCACTGTTAACCTTTTGTTTCATTCCAGCTAAAGTATAAGAATATTTTACAAAAAGTTTGGATTATTGTGTAAACATATGTGCATGTGTTTGTATATATGTATACATACACGCATACATATTCTTGGGTGTGTGTGTGTGCATGTGTGTGTGTGTGCACACACATACAGTTTTGTTTCTAAGCAGGAAATTTTCAAAGGACTAGTTAAACTTTTACCCTACTCATTCTGCCTGAAAGTAGATTATTTCAACAAATGAGATTAAACTCTGCATGATTTGTCTTGCCTTCCAGTTGGAGAATGTTATTGTAAAAGCAGAAAGCAACTTGGAGAATTAAATAATGATAACAGCAACAAACAAGAAGGTCAATCTTCAGACCTTTGTATAAGCTCCGCCATATCTCTGGATGCACACAAATTAATCAAAGGTTGTGGCCATGTTTAAAAAATGATTTAAGGTTTGTGAGCAGCCTGGGCAAACTAGTGAAACCCTGTCTCTACAAAAATCTTTTTAAAAATTAGCCAGGCATGGTGGTGCATGCCTGTAGTCCTAACTACTAGGGAGGCTAATATATATATTTATATATATTCCATTAGTTCTGTACCTCTAGAGAACCCTAATACAATGTATAAGAAGCATTCAAAACTGCTGGCCAATAATAGTGACAAATAATCGTCAAAAAATGGCAGCTGGTTCATGAGGTGACCTAGAAATGTGGCAGACTATGAGACACTAGTAGATTGGTATTTCAGAAAAAGCTTCTAGAATTCAAAAACAGGAAGTAATAAAGATTTTAGATGAAAGGCCATGCCTCATATATATCCGATGTTTCAATCAAGTTACACAGAGGTTTCAAATCTGTTCACCTGCTCAGGTGGGCTCCGATGCATTCTGCTGGTGGGGAGCCATCTAGAGACTTTCAAGGGAAGACCACCCACACCCATTTTCTGTTGATCTAGTGCAAGGATTGACAGATTTTTTTTCTTTCTTTTTTTCTGTAAAGGACCAGACAGTAGACATTTTAGGTTTTGTGGGCCATACCATCTCTATTACAACTCCTCAATCCTGACATTGCAGTATAAAAACAATAAACAATACATAAATGTCTGAGTGTGGTTATGTTCCAATAAAAACTTATTTATGAAAATCAGGTGGCAGATTTGCCCTCATGTTGTATTTTGCCCACTCCTGGTCTAGAGTTTAACTCTCAGAGGACAATCTCAATTGTAGGTATGGGTTTGTTCCACAACACGTAGATTCAAAATATATCACAATATTTTCTCTTTATTTTTAAAATTAAAATTTCAAATGTAAAACTTTAACTATAAAACAACCAAACGTCTTTACATTTTTCTAAATAAAAATTATTCTTGCGTTGGCCATACTCCCCATGGATGATAACAAATTCAACTTAGTAATGTTTTCAGGAAAAACCCCTACTCTCCCTGGGATCTAGTAATCTATAGCAGTTATGTGACTGTGAATGGGCGGGGGGTGAGGACTTGACTGTCTTCTTGGGGGTAACCTTTGTTACTGTTACCTGAAATCCATGACTGCTTCTTCCATGATGCTCCAGCATAGGACTCTTCTTATAGACTGAAGCTCTGTCATGTCTCTTTTCATGTTAGACACTTAATGCCCTGGATCCAGGGACATTCCTCAGCCATCCTCTGTCTGAAGCACTGGGTTTATCTGCCATTTGCAGGAATTCCCTGAGTTACCCTTTCTGTCATCAGAGAACCTTCCTCTGGTGGTTCGTTTCTTCTGTTTCACCAACTAAAAGCACCAGGCTCCAACCAATCCCCTCTGGGCCAATGCACCTTCATTTCCTCATAAGAAGCATCTGATTTCCATCAGGTGGGGGGGGGGTGGTAAGAAAGTCTCAGACTTTTTAGAAATATAGTAGTTTGGTGAAGTGGGAGTTGGGAGAGGGTTGCTTCCTTCTGCCCTAATGAATTAACAAGAATAACGTAAAGCAAAACAAAACAAACACAAGCCACCAGTTACGTTTTTCTCTGAACTCCCAGGTCTTGGGAGGGCTATCTCATTGTGGTTTCCAAGTCCTGGCAATATCCAGAATTGGACTATATGCCAAGGAAATGCCACAGAAGCTTTCAGAAAACTGTCAGTCTTGTTGGAGAAAGGGAGCTCACATACAAGGCAGACTCTTTCACCAAGTGTTTCAGGGGAAGGAGCTGTTAGACCCATGATTAAGGCATAGTCCCAATTCTCAAAGAACTTATAACAAGACATGCACCCAAGACAGTCAAAAGGCCTCACAGTTCAGTGGGTATGTGATTGAATGGGAGAGACAGCTATGTCTGCCCTGAACTTGGAAAGCTATTCTGAAAACCACCCTGGAAGGGAAACACAGTTCCAACAGCTGTTCTCAAATTGCCACTTTGCTCTGATGACCTCTTTATGATCTAGAGACAATCTGCTTGAAAGACTTTGAATGCATGTTTTTCACTGAGTAATGTGACAGGTGCTACCACAGTCTGAGAGGACAGAAGGGCAGCTGACAAAGGGGCAAGGAATCCTCGGCTAAGCTTGGCTTTGTCTATTAAATACTTGTTTTTTTTTGTGGTGGGGGCTGAGGGAGGGGGTGAAGTTGGTTAAAAAATACAAAATTTCCATTAGATAAGAAGAATTGAGAGCTCTATTGTACAATATGGTGACTACAGTTAGTAATAATGTATTGTATTCTTGAAAACTGTGAAGAGAGTACATTTTAAGTACCTATGTTAATTAGCTCAGTGTAGCCATTTCACAATATTTGCATATTTTAAAGCAACATGTTTTACAAGATAAATATATACAATTTTTACTTGTCAATTTAAAAAAATTAACTAAGTTTTAAAAAAAGAAAATATGTATGATTTAGTTTCATCCTATTAAGTCCTCTGAGATGCCTGCAAGCCATAAGATGAAAAAGACCCTGTCCAGGTGTGATGGCTCATGCCTGTAATCCCAGCACTTTGGAAGGCCGAGGTGGGAGGATCACCTGAAGTCAGAAGTTCAAGACCAGCCTTGCCAACATGCGAAACCTCATCTCTACTAAAAATACAAAAACTAGCCAGGCACGGTGGTGCACACCTGTAATCCCAGCTATGTGGGAGTCTGAGGCAGGAAAATCGCTTGAACCCAGGAGGCAGAGGTTGCAGTGAGCCAAGACAGCACCACTGCACTCCAGCCTGGGCAACAGAGCAAGACTGTGTTTCAAAAAAGCAAAAAATGAAAACAAAAAAACCCAAGAGCCCTGCAAGGAGGCAAACATCTCGTTCCTTTTGATATGTGGTATAGAACTCCCCAGCTTATTAGCTATGTGATTTTGGGCAAGTTAGTTAATATCACTGTACCTCTGCTTCTGCTGCTGCTGCTGCTGCTGCAGCAAAAAAAATAAGTATAAAAAGATTCCTCTTCCACAGAGTTTATCAGTTATTAAAATGGTACATATAAATGTACTTAAAAGTATTGCCTACTACGTAATAATTGTTTAATAGATACCAACTATTATTATTCTGGCCTTTTCGTTTTCAAATGTATTTCTAAAGAATAAACAATCTGTAATAGGGTTGCAGGCCAGCCTCTAATAAATGAAACACTGATGAATAGATGAGGCCCTTAAAAGCTTAAAGGAGGTAATTCTAAGACGTGTTGAAAACAGTGTTGTCTTACACAACAAGTATGAACCATATGGAACTTACTATCCCAGGAGGCTGTCTAAGCCAAAAATGTAAATAGACTCAAGAAGAGGTGATGTAAAACTCTGAGTGGTAGGACTTAAAGTGAGGACATGCCAAACTTGTGAGAGCACAGAAAGCACCTGCTGTTTCTGTTTTACCCCTTTGTGCCAGTGTTAGGGAGAGAAGGCTGAATTAAACATGAGCTGATCTTTAGCAGAAGTCTGTTTGGGTAGAGCTTAAAGAGGTGAGTGGTTTGATGGCTGAAGCTTTCTAGAACCAATAGCTGGAGGTGTTTGGCCTCTTCATTATAGGTTAAATCCCATACATACCTGCCCAGAGAGAGTATTCAGTAAGATTTTTTTAAATTTCATTTTTTAAATTCAAAAATAATAATTGTGTATATTCCTGGAATATATAGTGATGTTTTAATACAAATATTGCAGAGTGATCAGATCAGGGTAATTAGCCTACCTATCATCTCAAACATTTCTCATTTCTTTGTGTTGGGAACATTAAATATCCTCCTTCTACCTCTTTGAAACTATATAATATTGTTAACTATAGCTATCCTGCAGTGCTATAGAACACTAGAACTTAATCCTTTTATCTAGTTGTACTTCTGTATCTTTTTACAAAATCTAAGGTTTTGTTGCGTAAAAGAGATTTCCAAACTCTTGGACCCATCCTGACCCCAAGGTAGTGAAAAGAGCCATTTTTCAGGAGTTTGGATGATGGCAGCAATACTTTTGATGGTCTGGCCCATGGCCATACTAATTCTTCTGCTGACGTGGCCCTGAGTTATGAGTTTGTTTGGGTATCAGGGCAAGTATTCCCAGGACTTGCTTCATGATCGGTCTAAGCAGCTGTGTTCATCTCATTCCCCTTTCCAGTGATTGGTTTAATCATAGTTACATAACCCAGTTCTGGCTATGGGAATGCAAGGAATACAGTGGAGGAGGTTTTGGAAAATATTTTTTCTCTCAGATTTAAAAATAAAAAAATACATGGAAGAAGAAGTTGGTTTTAGTCCTTCCTACTTTCATTACTATCATATGAGGATGTAATTCATGGAACTGCTGCAACTTTCTTGTGAACATGAGGGAAACTAAGAAGTTCAGACAAAGTCCTGACATTTGTGAGCTATAGAGACAGCTTTAGGTCAGTATTCTTCCAGACTCTGTATGTGAGATTGCTAATTAGCCCTATTATTTAAGCCATCTTTAGCTGGATGTTCTTCCACTTACAGCCAGAAGCATCCTAACTGATGTGATTCCTAGGTGTGTTTTGTTCACCACCATTGCCTAGCACAGGGCCTGGCATATGGCTAGAAGCTCAATAATTGTTTTTTGAATTAGTGAATGATAGCACTGTTCAATCTTACTGCTGGGTCTACTCTGACTGTGCCCTGGTTCTGGTAGAGAAGTTCCAGCTGGGTTCCAGGAGGCTATTTGAGCCTGGGTAACCTGCCTGGAGTCCCAGCACTTGGCTGCTGGGTCTTTTTTTATTCTTGACATGTTTTCCAGGGTTGGAGTTATGCCCCTGGCCAGTGGTGACTCATAGTTCTCCCTGAGACCAACCTCTTCCCAGATGGTGAAAGGGCAACCTGCATATCTTCTGTCGTTGAGTTCCTTCTGGAGAGAAACTACATGTTACCCTCTGTTGAGCCACCTAGCCATAGACCTCCTGCCTTGATTGCCAGCTTTGTCTATTCACATACCTCTGGAAACTGTATTTCTCCCGTTTGCCTGAAGAACCCCGCCCCCTACCTGTATCTTGTCCAGGACTCTAAGTGCTTACTGCTCCTGGCAGGTGTGATTTGTTCCTAGCACCCAAACCCTGGTTTGGCTTGGTGGTTTGGTCTATCACAGACTTCCTGAGCTCTGGAAGGAAGGCTTTCCTCCTAATATACTCAGAAACCATTTCTATCTTATCATCATCTGACAGAGTTTGGCCAGATGCTAATGAACAGTGATAACAATTGCTTCTTCTGTAGGCTAGGAAGCCTCACCTACAATTGTGAAATGTCAAGCAGAAGTTGAGGTAAAAGAGGAACAAGAAAATTATCCTCTGCCCATTGTACACTTCTGAGATTAAAGAAAGAGTCTGATGCTTTTCAAAACCTCTGTACAAGGGCATTTCAACCTCATTTTTTATAAAATCAAAGAAAGCAAACTAATTTTCATTCCTCAGATTCTTGAGAATTAGAAATGGTAAAGTTTTTTACCAGCCAAAAAAGGAAGCCTACTCAAATGCCCACTGCTGGTAGAATGGTAATTCAGCTGTGGTATATTTGTCTAACAGAACACTGCATCAATGAGAGTGAATGGTCTCCAAACACATGGATAAGTTTCAAAATATAAGACAGAATTAAAGGAGTCAGATGCATACACAATGTATGATTCAATTTATTTAAAGTTCAAAAGCAGGTACATTTAATATATGGTATTAAAAATCAGGATGGTGGCTACCCTTATGGCAATGGAGGCTACCAGAAGGGAACATAAGATGGGCTTTTGAGATTCTGGTTGTGATCTACTTTTTGATTTGGGAGCCGGTTACACATGGTTAGTTTGCAAAAATTCAATAATCTGTACACGTGTAATATGAGCGCTTTATTTTCTCTCTCTCTCTCTCTCTCTCTCTCTCTATATATATATATATGTCTATATCTATATATATCTACCTATCTTCACTATATTTCAATTAAAAGTTAAAAATAATTATATGGTCATGGAAACAAGCCTGGATCAGAAACAAACAAAGATTCACAGAATCCTAGTTCCAAAAATGAGCTCCCTCATTTTATAGAGGGGAATACTAAGTGGTCAGGAAGTCCAGTGAATCACCCAAAGTCACATCAGTGAGCCAGTGGTCAAGCTAGACATGGACCCCGTGTCTGACTCTATTGAGTGGACATAAAGGAAGTTGGATTGTAGCAAAAAGTTTAGTAATGTTTTCTTCTGTGCATCTTTTTTCCTTTTTGTTGGGTTTACTTGAGATACTGAGTTTTGGGGAAAAGTTTAGTCATAGTTACTTCTAACGAACATTTTTTTTGCTTAATGGGTATATGGAAAACAACACAGATAGACAGGGCCAGCGGTTGCATATCTCTGTTCTCAGGGAGTCCACAGCATGGCTGGGGAGGCAGACACAGTTGCAATTCAAGGCGATGAGTGTATAGCATAGATCTCCAAAGGGTAGTAGAATAGTGGGGCTACCTGGTGGAGCATGGCAGCAGAGTGGGGAGCAAAGAAGGGCTTCGTGCAAGAAATGAGTCTTAAAGGATATGTAGAAATTAACCTGATGAAGGGCCCAGAAGGGAGATGACATGGCAAGTGGAGAGAAAGAACTCCAGGGGAGAGTATGAACAAAGCAGCAAAGGGTTTTCAACAAGAAGTTATTGGTGCTTCAGAATGATTACTGTAGACAATGGCTACAGAAAGATGGAGGGCAAGATGACAGGCAGTGGTCCAGGTAAGCAAAGGTGAGAGTCTGAGGTGCAATGCCTCTCACCCCTTCTCAGAGAAATAGTCCAGAAACAGTGAGGAGGTAAAGATTCGGGCTTCATCATCTCTAGATGTGGAAGCTAAGAGAAAAGACCAGGAGGCTCTATTTTATTGCCTGGGTGATGTGGGTATAGTTGTTTGGCTGACACAAGCATTGAGGGAAGACGAGATTTAAAGAGAAGATGGAGGAATTCTTGGAGATGCTGAGTTTCAAGTGCCTATTGATCATTTAGATGGATAATTTTCGCCATTTCAAGCAGAAACATTGAACTCTTCTGTATTTGCCTGAATATATGTTTGTGATAGTTGAATGAGTTCAAAGCTCACATGTGAATATAATACGCAATATCACACATTTTCATTTCAAGTGAGTATGCATATTATTACATATTCATTTTTAAATCATGTCTAAATATAAAAGAGTAGGGAAGTTAGAATACAATTATATTGCTAGAGGAAGCCATAATGATCATATTATGCGTAAAGCAATCTGACCTCACTGAGACTAAGTGACTTTCTCAAGGTTTCTAGCTATTAAATGGAAGAGTTGGGACTCCAACCCAGTTCTCTATCCCCTGCCTTTTGCTGCCTTGTCCAGGTATTGAAGATGGCTGCAATTCACAATTTAAAGTGTGCTATAGTGTGTTTACCATGCTAACCTACTACTTCAAAAGAGAGCTTCGTAAAACTTCCTTTCTGTCTCCATTTTTGCTTCTCACCTAATCACAGTTTTATTTATTCCCTCAACTTCAGGTTTCAACTTTATCCTCTGCTTGTTTTAAAGTTTCTTTGAGAAGTGCCTTTGAGAAAGTCCCCATGAGCTGGCGTTGATTCTGTGGTTTCCAGTGAAGTGGGAAGCTCACTGAGCACCGTCACTCACTGTGGCCTGTTTGCCTTCATTTGCTCTCAGGATGGCCAGAGTCTTGAATAGCTAGAAGCACAGGGAAAGGCAACGCAGGAAAACACTGCATCAGGTTTTCCTCCCAATCATACTTTTCAGAGAGAGAGAGTAACATGATGAGAATCCAAAACAAGCAGGTGTTCAGCATCTACTAGGAAGGCTTTCGAAGCAACTTTAAGGAATGGTTTTTAAATAATTCTGGGCCTTCAAATCCCATCCCATCCTAAATTTTAAGAAGCAAAATTATTATATGTCATTGCAAATGTGATGATTACTAGAGCCAAGGCCTCAATTTACATCAAATGTATATATATCGGGGGTGCCTTATACCACCCATGTTTACAGCAGAGTTGTACCCAAACTATAGAAATTAGCACAGAAAATTTATTTCTAAAGTGATTATAGATTTATAGTTGAATATTTGCTCATGGGGCAAGTTTCTCTGCCCCTGGACCATCATTGTCTTGCTCCATACTTTCTTCTGATGGGGAAGGGAATTTTAAGCATTTTAAGTGAATCTAAGTTATACTTTGAGAAGTCAATATGGGCAAGAAGGAATTAGTCTGTCTTATTTCTCCACTTTGAAGAATGTAAAGCGTTGGGCAATGGTATTTGGCATCATGGCAACTATGGAGATTGAAGTAGGTGCCCTGGGCTGGGAGCAGGGGAAGAGGAAGAGGTGGGGAAATTCATGGAAGGTAGGGAGCTTCTAGACCCATGAGCACAGACTTTGGTACAGAAGGTAAACTGTTAAAATATTTTGCCACCCTCTGCATTCTGAGTGTGTCCCAGATTTGTCTCAAGCAAGACTTGGCACTCTCTGGAAAAGGGCTGTGCTTTCACACCTTCCCATGCCATGCAGAAGGGTTTGATTTGCTCTTGTGACATGTCAGTAAGGGACATGGATGTTGAGTCTTTGGTTAGGAATGCAAAATAAATAATAAGAATTATATACTATTCTTTTTTGACCATCTACTCTGTGCTGAACACTATCCTAGGTATGTAGTTTGACCAGCATCTCAAAGCCAGGCCAGTGGTACCTCGAGAAGAACCCAGGACATTGGGTACTATTTCAGAGCCCTTTCCACTGGACTATATTGCCTAGTGTTTGTGGTCAAGTATGGGGCTATGTGTGCACATAGGGATGGAAAAGCTGTTGAGACCCCAAAGTATGAATCTTAGGTGGTGAATTTCCAGGTGTATGATAAGAATGGGATTTTGCCTGTTTCTCTGCAAATAGTGCCAATAGAAAGGCTACCATGCCCAGGTTAAGGATATGGTATAGAATGAGGTTTTTAGGAAGGCATAAGACAATAAATGGTTAAGAACCTGGCACAGTGCCTGGCACACAGTGGTAATTAATTAATAAATGAAAGTATGATTTCTAGAGTTACACTATGTATTTGAAGCACTCCTTTCTATTGTGGCACCTCTGGAAAGCCATGAAACAGTGCTTATAGCTTATACTTACAGCACAGTACATAGTACTTATAGCTCATCTCCTTGGGTAGCCTGGGGGTGCACTGGATTTGGAGAAATAGACAAAATCCCACTTTTATCATATCCTGGAACTTTGCCACCTAAGATTCATTCCTTGGGGTCTCAACAGCTTTTTCATCCCTATGTGCACACACAGCCCCATACTTGACCACGAACACTAGCCCTGGATTTGGAGGCCTCTCCATGAAGGGAGTTGTGGCTGGTTCTGCCAGGCCCAAAGAGTTCATATTGGAGGTCCGGTCCAGTGTTGCTTAGTCCAAAGGTTGTTTTTCACTAGTGATATTTCCACCCAAGACCTGGAACAGAAATCTTACATCTAGATGCTGCTTTTTAGATCTAGATTACAGATGGAGCAGAGTTTTTCTGACCCTGACATTGTGCAGGGATCTGTTCTGGATGCCTGGTTGCCTCTGTCACTCTCCTTCCTTCTTAGGCATCAAAACCTCAGCCCTTAACACACATCTAAGACTTATACCTGGTGGGCTTCACAGCTTCAGCTCCCACCTACTATGCTATCTAAAGACTCCTTTGTTTCTGATTCCTGGAAATTTCTTTTTCTTGTTTGCATGTGTATTAAAGAAAAACTGCTAAGCTGTGAGTATTCAGCCCATCTATTCAATGACCCCAGGCCCACTGGAAATTCAGGCAACCAATTCTGGACTTCTTTGAAGTCAGATTTCCCTTTATTACAGAAAAGGAAAGGAAGAATTTACATTCTGACTCATGAGCCAACCAGAGACCTGAACTCCGAATCTTGCCTTCTGAGTGCATGTCCTTTTTGCCATATCTGAGTTCTTTCCATTTCTGCTTGGAGAGACCTGCTGAAAGCACACTTGAGGGAGGCAATGCGGCTCTCCCTGACCAGGTACAAAATAAATCCAGCTTTGTTTCAGACCACATTTGGTGGTCTGTTGTTTGTTATGTCCAACACAAATCTATTTTTTGTTTAAAAATATATATATGAACTATATATATATATATATAAAACTATGTCTATCTAGCTATATACACACACCAGCCTTTCTGGGTTTTTTTTGGAGCAGTCTGTTTGTTTGTTTGTTTGGGGATGGGGGTGGCTTATGCATCTTTAAATCTGTCACCTTGTCTAGAAGTCTGAGTAACTTCAGCATTTGCAATTTTGGCTCACATTGTAATAACTTCACAAAAGTCCTCAAGATCAGGTGAGTGTAGACAAACAAATGAATAAGCAGGGAACACTAAAGTGTTTTTCCTTGATGTAGAAAGGCTCTCAGTGCCCAGGCCAAGGGCACAGCTTTGCTCTTCAACCCAACGTTGCAGAGGCAGAAGGGCCACTTTCTGTGTAGTCAGGAATCTGGGTTCCTACCATCAGCAGCCATATGGGTTTGGGAACATTCGTCAGCTAAAGAACTCGCTGAGATGGAAAAAGAAACTTTTCACAGGACAGCCCAAAATATTTTTTAAACTTATGAAAAACTGATAGTGACTTTCTGCATGTGCCAACTGCTGACATGCATTTTTGTTTAAAGATAAACCAGATAGCAAAATAGTGAACTGTTTCACGGGACACCTCCGCTGATAAGTGCTGGGTGTTCTAGGGGTCACCTTTAAAAGAAAAATTACTCTCGATGTAACTAACAAGCTCAGAGGTGACTTAGAGCAGGAGTGTTGGGCCCAAATGTTTGTGTTCCAAATGAGGGCTCAACATTTATCTCTTTAGTAATCTTGACCTCTCTGTGCCTTGGTTTCTACCTCTATTAAGTAAAGATAAAATTGTACCTACCTAGAGAGCAGTGTAGGGATTGAGGCATAATATTTGATGCAGAAAAAAGGATTTGGAACAGTACTGACACACAGTAGGCATGACATAAACTTAGCTATCATTATCATATACAGTAGAATGATAAAATCCCACAGGTTGGTTTAGCTGAGGCCCCTGAGCTGACAGCAGTAGGTGTCAAGTATTCTCACATTCCAACGTGAGTCACTAAACCAGCTAGAACTTCCAAGTAGACCATCCACGTTGCAAAGGGAGTGGCTGGAGCCTGGTTCTGCCAGAGTCAGGGAGGTTGAAGATTAAGTGAGGGAGAACATGTATTTCTTTAGAGAGAATTCAGAGACCTGTGGAGTTTCCCCTTTCCAGGGAACAGAAGTATTTCTCCATGACTGTAAACCAAGTGAGGAGGATATGTCAAGCAAGCTACCCAGAGAGCTTACCCTGTATCTTCTTGAATTTAGGGATATGAGGACAGGTACCTGACAGACATCTGGAAAAATCTATAGGTGAGAAGCTGTAGCTAAAGAGACCAGAGCTGAAAAATAGAGAGAGCATAGGGAAGGAGGTCATTTTTTGTGGGAAGGTGGGAGGCAAAGATATGGAACACTTGGAAGGGATCTTGCTGTCAGTTGTCTTGAAAAGGACCCTTCCCAAGAGAGCATCCTTTCTGGGGTGAGGTGACCAGGACAGAGAGAACCTGGAGTATTGCTACATGCAGAAGCTGAGAGTGGAAGGGGAACCATAAATGGCTATCTGGGAGGGATATGGTTACACCAGGGAATTACAGTTGAAGCCATCTCCCATCTACCCCCATGTGTGTGTGGTGTGTCTGTGTGTGGTTTGTGTGTATGTGGTGAGTGTGGTGTGTGTGTATGTGGTGAGTGTGCATGCGTGTGTGTTGGCAGTGTCTCCAGGAAATTTACAACTCAGAGGCAAAAGACTTAGCATTTAGCATTTTGCTATCCCTCCTGCCAGGGGACATAGTGCCAGACTCCAACTGTACCCATCAGGAAATGTCTTTTCTGCTCCTTTTCTAACTTCATCTTACTCCCTGAGGACCCCTGGAGCAGCACTGTGGGTGGGAGTAGGAAGACTAGATACAAGATGTAGAGAAATAATTATAAAGCCAACGCTACCCCTACTCCCTTCCACACTGCAGGATTTCAAGTCTGCATTAGACCTAATGGAGGAGAAGTTTTAAGTTAGATAAGGGTTTAAAGTCAACAAAATGGGTTTCCAGAGGCAGTTAGTTATTATATTTTATCAAGTTAAATGGTCTTAAGTCAGTTCTCTTAGCAGCAGAGCCTGAGATAGGTATTCAAATGCACAGAATTTGAGAGAGTGCTCAATGCTCTCAGGAGAAACTTGTAAGAGAGGGAGTGAACTAGGATAGGGCAGGGGAAGAGGATAGGCAAAGATGTGGTCTCAGATAAACACTGATCTTGGTATGATCCACAAGGGACCGTAAAGCATAAATAACATCACAAAGATGTCCCACTTTGTCAGTCAGTTGGGGTGAGGTGGGGATGGGAAGTAACCTCCTGAGTGAGTTAGCTCCGATCAGCCATGGGCAATCCTTAAGACAGGCAGCAAGCTTTGAACTATTAACAGTGAACATTCAAAGCAGCTGAGAGATGGCTGCTCCAGCCCAGTAAAAAGGACTTAGATGGGCACCAACAGTGGCTATTAAAGCACTTTATTTCAAAGCCTGTTGTTCCATAGCCTTTTCTTTTCAAGAAGTTTAACAGTCCCCTTGAAATATTTTTATGTGCAGTTGATACCTATAGTAGATTCTTAGTCTTGGGAAATGCTCTACCAAAATATGTGTTGAGGAAAAGAAAGTTCCCCTGCCCAATTTGTGCCACCACATTGGGCCTGATGCGTAATAGCACACTTCTTTTTGGAATTTGGCGTGTTCATTACAATAATCATAATGCAACATAGCACTCACTTAAGATTTCCTCTTTCCTAGACTAAAAAAATATGTGAACTAAAATCTTATGCATCCCTAACACTGTGAGGTGCAATGCAAGGGCACATATGGAGGCTGCCTACATACCATATATCCAGTTACCTGAAAGGTATAGGTAAAATAAATTGTATCTCCCTACATTGACATATATGCCTTCATAACAACCTGGTCAAGTTTGAGTTCATGATTTTCATATTCCTTAAAGTTTCATGTCAAAATAAGATGGCAGTGGAGAGAGGGCCCCAGCCTGTGGCTCACTGACACTGTACTTCCTATCCCGGGTTCCATTTTGTTCTATGAGCACTAGCATATTGGACTGCTTGGACTGCCATAACAAAATGCCATAAACAGGGTGGCTTAAAAAGAGAAATTTACTGTCTTACATATAAATGCCTATTGTCACTTTAACCCAGTAAGTTTTGTGGTAATTTTTTAAATGTGGAATTAGATAACTAATAAAGGAGAGAAGTACAACAGAAGGGCCTCCCAGAACCCTCTAAAATGTGGGGCCTAGGACAGGAGCTTCTTTCGCTTGGATTTAAGGGCAGTGCTGACTAAACAACATCAATTTAGTCAGCACTGATGTCCTTTAGGATAGGTTCGTTTACACAAAAGAAAAATTAGATTGCAGATCCAAGATAGCGGATTAGACACAACTCCAGCACACAACACCCAGCGAGAGAGATGCGGAAACCCAGAGATCTCCTAGCTCCAACCGAGGTACCAGGTGCATTTCAATGGGTCTGGTCCGAGGGTGAGCAAAGCCCACTCAGGGCAGACTGAAGCAGGGAGGCATGCTGCTTCACCCAGAAAGTGCATCTGACCGGCAAGTCGGAGGCTTCACCTCTGGCGCTCAGGTCCAGATACAGCACTTCCCCAAAAGCCTCAGCAATACACAGAACAGCGGATCTTCGCCAGCCAAACACCAAGAATTACAAGTGCGGAGTTGAATAAGAGTCTGCAGACTGAGCTATCACTCCCTCCCCCTGCCCGGAGACAGCGGGAGCTGTAAGAAGGAGCAGCTGGGCAGACCCTACCCCATGACCGGAAAGAGAGATAGCTGAAAGGGGGAGACTGCCAGGTGCGGCTGGGCGGGTCCCTAACCTCCCCCACAAAACCCAGAGGGCTGAAGCTCTGACTCTAGTGGGTTGCATAGCCAGTGCCACAGTCTGAGAGGAACCCTGACTGATCCAGCCCAGTGGAGGAAGGGCACAACCCACCACTAGAGGGGTGGGACTGGGCTACATGTTTTAACAACAAACACAGGATGCCTACATAGCAACAGGACGGCGTTCTCGACAACCCAGCAGCGCCTACAGGTCAGCGGAAGAGGCGGGCCTAATCTCCCAGCATAAACAAAAAAGACACAGGAAGCTTCCCTAGTAAACTGAAGGAGTCCCTAGAAACCCAGTAGCGCCCCCAAAGACAGACAAGCAACCTCGTCAAGCAGCTCTCTGACACCACAGCCAGGTAAATCCACAAAGATGGGAAAAAACCAGCGCAAAAAAGGTGAAACCACCAAAGACCAGAACACCTCTTCTCCTTCAAGGGATCACAACTCCTCAACAACACAGGATCACAACTTGACTGCGAAGGAGTGCGAAGAATTGACAGAAACAGGATTTACAAGGTGGATAATAACAAACTTCTCAGAGCTAAAGGAACACGTTCTAACTCAATGCAAAGAAACCAAAAACCCATTCAAGAAACCCATCTCACATACAAAGACACACATAGACTCAAAATAAAGGGATGGAAGAAGATTTACCAAGCAAATGGAGAATAAAAAAAAGCAGGGGTTGCAATCCTAGTCTCTGATAGCATGGATTTCAAACCAACGAAGATCAAAAGAGACAAAGAAGGACATTACATAATGGTAAAAGGACCAATCCAACAGGAAGAGCTAACTTCCAACACAGGAGCACCCAGATACATAAAGCAAGTTCTTAACTACCTAAAGCGAGATTTAGACTCCCACACAATAATAGTGGGCGAGATTTAGACTCCCACACAATAATAGTGGGAGACATCAATACTCCACTGTCAATATTAGACAGATCAATGCGACAGAAAATTAACAAGGATATCCAGGACTTGAATGCAGAGCTGAACCAAGCAGATCTAATAGACATATACAGAACGCTCCACCCCAGATCCACAGAATATACATTTTTCTCAGCACTACATTGCACTTACTCTAAAATTGACCACATCATTGGAAGCAAATCACTCCTCAGCAAATGCAAAAGAACTGAAATCATAACAAATAGTCTATCAGACCACAGTGCAATCAGACTAGAACTTGGGATCAAGAAACACACTCAAACCCGCACAACCACTTGGAAACTGAACAACTTGCTTCTGAATGTTGACTGGATAAACAATGAAATGAAGGCAGAAATAAAGATGTTCTTTGACACCAACCAGAATGAAGACACAACTTACCAGAATCTCTGGGACACGTTTAAAGCAGTATCGAGAGGGAAATTTATAGCAATAAATGCCCACCAGAGAAGAGAGGAAAGATCTAAAATTGACACCCTATCATCAAAATTGAAAGAACTAGAGATGAACCTGGAAACCATCATTCTCAGTAAACTGACACAAGAACAGAAAATCAAACGCCGCATATTCTCACTCATAGGTGGGTGTTGAACAATGTGAACACATGGACACAGGGAGGGGAGCATCTCACACTGGGGTCTGTAGGGGGGAAAAGGGGAGGGACAGCGGGGGGTAGGGAGTTGGGGAGGGATAGCATGGGGAGAAATGCCAGATATAGGTGATGAGGAGGAAGGCAGC
>PVKV010025673.1:0-29284 GCA_004027835.1 Alouatta palliata | reverse complement strand
TGCCACATTTTCCCTGTCCAGTCTATCATCGATGGGCATTTGGGTTGGTTCCAGGTCTTTGCTATTGTAAACTGTGCTGCAATTAACATTTGTGTGCATGTGTCCTTATAGTAGAATGATTTATAATCCTTTGGATATATACCCAGTAATGGGATTGCTGGGTCAAATGGAATTTCTATTTCTAGGTCCTTGAGGAATCGCCACACTGTCTTCCACAATGGTTGAACTAATTTACACTCCCACCAAAAGTGTAAGAGTGTTCCTGTTTCTCCACATCCTCTCCAGCATCTGTTGTCTCCAGATTTTTTAATGATAGCCATTCTAACTGGTGTGAGATGGTATCTCAGTGTGGTTTTGATTTGCATTTCTCTAATGACAGTGATGATGAGTATTTTTTCATATGTTTGTTGGCTTCATGTATGTCTTCTTTTCTATTAGTATTTTTATGATTTATTTATTTTTAAACAATCTCAATTCTTCTTAGTGAGGCCATACTATATAAGGCTGAGTTTTAATAGGAAGTTATCAACTATATTTTGTTTTGTTCTTCTTGGAAATTCTATTTCTGCTATTGATTGTCCATTTTAATAAGATACTTCTGTTCCAAGCCAATTATGCAAAGACACAATTGGAAACTTAAATAATGAATAATAAATACTTTTTCTCTCACTTCATTATTTAGAAAAGGAAATGCTAATTGCAACTCAGCCTAAGACATTTCCTGCTTTTAACCAAATAAATTTGGTAAAAAGTACACATATTCTTTGTCTGGGGTAATGGTAGACATGAAATGTTAGACTATTAAAATCTGTTCTTTTCCAGGTAAGTATGCACAGTATGTGGTATCTATAGACAAATTCTAGTTCAAAGGGTTTCTGTGAGCTGTTAACCAAAAATTCAGTGACAAGAACTAGCACAATTTTATAATGCAAAAGAAAATACCAATCAAACTCTCCAGACAATAGACTATTTATCACAGTTTGTCGAAGTGAAGCAAGCACATAATTTTTTGATGCAGCTGACACATTCAATTATCTTCTAAAAGTTTCTATCACAGGGCTCCTTTCAGCCATATATTGGGTACAAAAATGTAATCCATAATTACAGATATTTCATGTGCTTTATGTGAAAATCCCAATGACCCCTTCCTGAGGCATTCTGTCTTCCAGACAAACTGGAAAAAGAAAATAAATGCTAGGTAATCAAGACTTGCAAGTCGGCCGTGAGGGGCAGTCAAGTAGCTGACAGCTGAAAACCAGGAAAAAATATGTACAATGTAGCCTACGGTTTGGGTTTGCAGAGGAAATAATTTGTTGTCTATCACAGACTCACAGATGTCTGGGACTGAAAAGGACTTTGTGAGCATTAACTTTGTCTATCTCCCTGCTTGTCCTATAGCCAATAAAACTTTCCAAATCTAGGTGCATATCTTAAAAACTAAAATGTGATAATGTGGAAAATTAGAGGTTAGATCTGAGGCCAATTCCACCATTTCCTAACAGTATTTCCTTGGGGAATAATGTGTCAAATCCAAACAATTTTGAATTCTTCTCCAAATATAAAGGTTTTTAATATGTCCCTAGCTGGACTTATGTGATGTTAATATGATACCACGCATGAGACTTTCAGCTCCTTCTTAATAATAAATGCCAGTCATTTCTCTCCCTCCCTCACCACTCCCCACTGAGAGATTTGGAAGGAAAAGCTGTCAACTAACCTCAAGATATTTAACAATATGTACCAACCCTCTAAGATAGGAAACTTCCCTGCATGCCTAACTTATACTTCTCATGTTGTAGTTTTAGATCATTTCTGCTGATTTACTTGCTTGCCAATAGAGTTTTTGAGTAGAGATGAACAAACTTGGTAAGATAACCTTTCATTTGCTGTTTCTGTAGACTTGATGACTGCCATCCATGGATGGTTCAGGGCCCTTCTTTTCCTTCCCCAAAGCCTTAAATAAATGAGAGACAGTAAGACGATTATATTGCCAAATAGCATCTGACAAATGCCTTCTTTTTTTCTTTATATTTTATACCCATCTCCCCTACCTCCACCCTATGTGCTTCACTTTTATAATTTGAGAAAGGAATACCTAAGATGTGATTTATCATTTTAGGTTGAACTGTCCCCTTCAAATCATCCATCCATTAGAGCAAGGGCCAAGGAAATGCATTTTGAGGATCACTTCCATTGTCCATGAGCTATTTTGTGGCTGACCTGAACTTGGTATTTGATCCTAGCTTCCCTTCAAATGAATGTAGACTGACTGCATTAAATGCTTGTCTGTTTTACTTAAAATGGATGAGACAGGTATAAAACAAAAGTATACTCACAGGTATAAAGAAAAAGTTCTCTCATTTATGGAAGTACTTAATAAATTAGGAGGAACTTAAGAGAATATCTTTTCATTTTCAAATAAGGAAAACCAAGACTCCGAGATGTCCAAAGAGGTGCCAACACCATCAATGAGTTAATGTACATTAAAGAATGAATTGTGGTGGTTTCCAAGATGGTCAAATAGAGGCAGCTCTGGAATGCAGTTCCCGGGAAGAGAGATACAGAAGCCGAGTGGTCTCCACAGTTCCAAATGATGTTCCAGGTTCATGTTGTGGGTCTGGTTGGACAGTGGCTATAAACCAAAGAGGGCAAGTTGAGGCAGGGTGGAGCACTGTCCCACCCAGGAGGTGCATGCAACTGACTCGAAGATCAGGGGCTCTCCTGCTCCAGGACTTTGGTTCAGATACTGTGCTTCACAGAAGCCCTCCACAACCCACAGAGCAGGAAATCTTCACCGGGCTGAAAAGCCCCCACAAGTTGCCTGAACAGGGCTGAGCAGCAACTCCTGGGATGCTGAGTTGTCAGCACAGATCTAGGCAGAAGCACTGGCTGACGCTGAGAAAGCCCACGGGACGGAGCTACCCGCCCCTCAGAAAGAAAGGGAACTGAAAGCAGGGAATGGGGTCATACAGCAGGGCGAGTCGCTCCCCCACAAAGCCCAGCAGGCCGAAGCCCTCTCACTCGAGAGTATGGCAGCCAGCACATCAATTAGAGCGCAACCAGAAACCATCAAGCTGGGGGTGGGGAAGGGCAGCCGCCATTTCAGAGGTGGGCCTAATCTTCCTGAGTAAACACAAAACACAGGAAATCTACGCAGCAGCTCCACTGAATCCATGGCAGTCCAGCAGTGCCTCTGCAGGCAGCCAAAGGAAAGGCCGCCTCCCCAAGCAGCTACCTGAAATCAAAGCTAGATAAATCCAAGAAGAGGGGAAGAAACCAGCACAAAAAGGATGAAACCATCAAACACCAGAACACCTCAACCTCACTAAGGGAACACAACTCCTCACCAGCAGGGAAACAAAACAGGATGGAGAACAAATTTGACAAATTGACAGAAGCAGGATTCAGAAGGTAGGTAATAACAAATTTCTCTGAATTAAAGGAATGTGTTCTAACCCAATGCAAAGAAACTAAGAACCTTGAAAAAGGGTTAGACAAAATGCTAACTAAAATAACAAGCTTAGAGAAGGACATAAAGGACTTGATGGAGCTGAAAAACAAAGCACAAGAACTTCACGAAGCATACACAAGTTTCAATAGCTGAATCGATTAAGCAGAAGAAAGCATATCAGAGATTGAAGATCAACTCAATGAAATAAAATGAGAAGACAAAGAAAGAGAAAAAAGAGTGAAAAGAAGTAAATAAACCCTCCAAGAAATATGGGATTATGTGAAAAGACCTAAAGGAAAAAATGCTAAGGGCAGCCAGAGAAAAAGATCGGGTCACCCACAAAGGGAAGCCCATCAGACTCACAGAGGATCTCTTCTCAGAAACCCTACAAGCCAGAAGAGAGTGGGACCCAATATTCAACATCCTTAAACAAGAACTTTCAACTCAGAATCTCATATCCAGCCAAACTAAGCTTCATAAGTGAAGGAGAAATAAAATCCTTTATGGACAAGCAATTGCTGAGAGATTTTGTCACCACCAGACCTGCCTTACAAGAGCTCCTGAAGGAAGCACTAAATATAGAAAGGAACAACCACTTACCAACCACTGCAAAAAAAGAACCAAATGGTAAAGATGAATGACCCAATGAAGAAACTGCGCCAACCAAAGGGCAAAACATCCAATCAGTAACAAAATGCCAGGATCAAATTCACACATAAAAATATTAACGTTAAATGTAAATGGCCTAAATGCCCCAATCAAAAGACACAGACTGGCAAACTGGACAAAAAGTCAAGAACCATCAGTGTGCTGTATTCAGGAGACCCATCTCACATGCAAAGACACACACAGACTCAAAATAAAGGGACGGAAGAAGATTTACCAAGCAAATGGAGAGCAAAAAAAAAAAAAAAAAAAAAAAGCAGGGGTTGCAATCCTAGTCACTGACAAAATGGACTTTAAACCAACAGAGATCAAAACAGACTAAGAAGGGCATTACATAATGGTAAAAGAATGAATACAACAAGAAGAGTTAACTATCCTAAACATGTGTATACCCAATACAGGAGCACCCACATACGTAAAGCAAGTTCTTAATGACCTACAAAGAGACTTAGACTCCTGCACAATAATATTGGGTCGCTTTAACTCTCCATTGTCAATATTAGACAGATCAACAAGACAGAAAATCAACAAGGATATCCAGGACCTGAATGCAGATCTGGATCAAGCCAGCCTAATAGACATCTACAGAACTCTTCAACCAAAATCCACAGAATATGCATTCTTCTCAGCACCACATCGCACTTACTCTAAAATCGACCACCTAATTGGAAGTAAATCACTCCTCAGCAAATGCAAAAGAATGGAAATCATAACAAACAGTCTCTTAGATCACAGTGCAATCAAATTAGAACTCAGGATTAAGAAACTAACTCAAAACTGCACAGCTTAATGGAAACTGAACAAGTGACTCCTAAATGTTGACTGGATAAACAATCAAATGAAGGCAAAAATAAAGATGGTTTTTGAAACCAATGAGAAGAAAGACACAATGTACCAGAATCTCTGGGACACATTTAAAGCAATGTGTCTAGAGGGAAATTTATAGCAATAAATACCAACATGAGAAACAAGGAAATATCTAAAATTGACACCCTATCATTAAAATTGAAAGAGCTAGAGGAGCAAGATCAAAAAAACTCAAAACCTAGCAGAAGACAAGAAATAACTAAGATCAGAGCAGAACTGAAGGAGACGGAGACACAAAAAAAACCTTCAAAAAATCAATAAATCCAGGAGCTGGTTCTTTGAAAAGATCAACAAAATAGACAGACCACTAGCCAGAATACTGAAAAAGAAAAGAGAGAAGAATCAAGTACATGCAATAAAAAACGATAAAAGGGATATCACCACCGATTCCACAGAAATACAAACTACCATCAGAAAGTACTACAAACAACTCCATGCACACAAACCAGTAAATCTGGAAGAAATGGATAAATTCCTGGACACTTGCGGTCTCCCAAGACTAAATCAGGAAGAAGCTGAAACCCTGAATCGACCAATAACAAGGGCTGAAGTTGAGGCAGCAATTAGTAGTCTACCAACCAAAAAAAGTCCAGGCCCAGATGGATTTACAGCAGAATTCTACCAGATATACAAAGAGGAGCTGGTATCATTCCTTCTGAAACTGCTCCAAACAATACAAAAAGAGGGAATCCTCCCTAACTCATTTTATGAGACCAACATTGTACTGATACCAAAACCTGGCAGAAACTCAACTAAAAAAGAAAAGTTCAGGCCAACATCCATGATGAACATCAGCGCAAAAATCTTTATTAAAATACTGGCAAACAATGAAACAGCACATCAAAAACCTTATCTATCATGATCAAGTAGGCTTCATCCGGGGATGCAAGGCTGGTTCAACATACATAACTCTATAAACGTAATCCATCACATAAACAGAACCACAGACAAAAACCACATGATTATCTCAATATATGCAGAGAAGACCTTTGACAATTCAACAGCCCTTTATGCTAAAAACCCTCAATAAACTAGGTATCGATGGCACGTATCACAAAATAATAAAAGCTATTTATGACAAATCACAGCCAATATCATACTGAATGAGCAAAAACTGGAAGCATTCCCTTTGAAATCTGGCACTAGACAAAGATGCCCTCTCTCACCACTCCTATTCAATATAGTATTGGAAGTTCTAGCCAGAGCAATCAGGCAAGAAAAAGAAATAAACATATTCAATTAGGAAAGGAGGAAGTCAAATTGTCTCTATTTGCAGATGACATGATTGTATATTTAGAATACCCCATTGTTTCAGCTCAAAATCTCCTTAAGCTGATAAGCAACTTCAGCAAAGTCTCAGGATACAAAATTAGTGTGCAGAAATCACAAGCATTCCTATGCACCAATAACAGACAAACAGACAGCCAAATTAAGAGTGAACTCCCATTCATAATTGTTACAAAGAAAATAAAATACCTAGGAATACAACTAACAAAAGACATAAAGGACCTCTTCAAGGAGAACTACAAGTCACTGCTCAAGGAAATAAGAGAGGACACAAACAGGTGGAAAAACATTCCATGCTCATGGTTAGGAAGATTCAATATAGTGAAAATGGCCAAACTGCCCAAAGTAATTTATAGATTCTATGCTATCCCCATCAAGCTACCTATGATCCTCTTCACAGAACCAGAAAAAACCACCTTAAACTTCATATGGAACCAAAAGAGAGCGCACATAGCCAAGACAATCCTAAGCAAAAAGAACAAAGCTGGAGGCATCATGCCACCTGACTTCAATCTATACTACAAGGCTACAGTAATCAAACAACATGGTACTGGTACCAAAACAGAGATATAGACCAATGGAACAGATCAGAGGCCTCGGAAGCAACACCACACATCTATAATCATCTGATTCTTTCACAAACCTGACAAAAACAAGCAATGGGGAAAGGATCCCCTGTTTAATAAATGGTATTGGGAAAAGTGGCTAGCCATGTGCAGAAAACAGAAACTGGACCCCTTCCTGACACCTTACACTAAAATTAACTCCAGATAGATTAAAGATTTAAACATAAGACCCAACACCATAAAAACCCTAGAAGAAAACCTAGGCAACACCATCCAGGACATAGGCATAGGCAAGGACTTCATGACTAAAACACCAAGCAATGGCAACAAAAGCCAAAATAGACAAATGAGATCTAATTAAACTCCAGAGCTTCTGCACAGCAAAAGAAACAATCATTAGAGCAAACTGGCAACCAACAGAATGGGAAAAAATTTTTGCAAACTACCCATCTGACAAAGGGCTAATATTCAGAATCTACAAAGAACTAAAACAGATTTACAAGAAAAAAACAAACAAACCCATTCAAAAGTAGGTGAAGGAGATATGAACAGACACCTTTCAAAAGAAGACATATATGAGGCCAACAAATATATGAAAAAATGCTCATCCTCACTGGTCATAGAGAAATGCAAATCAAAGCCACATTGAGATATCATCTCACGCCAGTTAGAATAGCGATGATTAAAAAATCTGGAGACAACAGATGCTAGAGAGGATGTGGAGAAACAGGAACACTTTTACACTGTTGGTGGGAGTGTAAATTAGTTCAACCATTGTGGAAGATAGTGTGGCGATTCCTCAAGGATCTAGAAATACAAATTCTATCTGACCCAGCATTCCCATTACTAGATATATACCCAAAGGACTACGAATTGTTCTATTATAAAGACATATGCACATGTATGTTCATCGCGGCACTGTTTACAATAGTAAAGTCCTGGAACCAACACAAATGCTCATCGATGATAGATTGGACAAAGAAAACGTGGCACATACACACCATGGGATTCCATGCTGCTTTAAAAAATGAGTTCGTGTCCTTTGTAGGGATGTGGATGAATCTGGAAACCACCATTCTCAGCAAACTGACTGCAAGTTCTCACTCATAGGCAGGTGTTAAACAATGAGAACAGGTGGACACAGGGAGGGAAGCATCACACAATGGGGTCAGTCGGGGGGGCAAGGGGAGGGAGAGTGGGGGTGGGGAGGGATAACATAGGGAGAAATGCCAGATATAGATGATGGGGGGATGGAGGCAGCAAACCACATTGCTATGTATGTACCTATGCAACAATTCTGCATGATCTGCACATGTACCCCAGAACCTAAAGTACAATATAAAATAAAGGACGTGGGCCAAAAAAAAAAAAAAAAAAAAAAAAAAAAGAATGAGTTGCATTTGGTGACTCATTTAGTTTCTGATTTGTCTATTTCCAAGCTAATGCGAAGGATCTGCATGGCTCAGGTCGTTGTCTCTAAAGTCAGTTCTTTAAAACCACACATCAAAGTTACATATGGTTGGGAAAAACTTAACATTGCTTGGAAAAATAACTAAGGTAATCACTGGCACAGAATTAATTGGCAGCCAAACAAAATTAGCAGAAAGAATCAATGATTATTTTTCTACTTACCAATCATTATCATCATTATTACAGTGGGGTAGTTGAAATTATTATTCAGCAAATGCACACTCACTTCCCCAAACTGCTGTGGGTGGAATTAACCTACTCTATTGATGCTGGGGTTGGCATGTAACTTGCTTTAACCAATACATATTAGCAGAGATGATGCTGGCAGAAGCCTCACATGTGCCGGTGTCTTTCGGTTTGCTTGGTTCTCTAGTGACTTAACATGAGAAGACTATGGCCCAGATAGCTACTGTTTCTTAACTTTGGCCCTGGAATAAACAGTCATGGAACAAAACTGAACCCAACCAGCAGCTGGAGGCAAGTCCAGCTGACCTACAGTTTGGAGCGGAGTTGTTCATTTAAGCCCATAGTATAATAACCAAATCAACCGGCAGACTTTTAAACAAAAGAATATGTGTGAGTCATCATAAGCCACTGAGGTAGGAGGTGGTTTGTGATGTGGCATCATTGTGGCAACAGGTGATGGTGCATATAACTAGCCTTTGAATGTGAGCTATGTGACAGGCTCTGTCATCAGTACTTTAATGATCTCACCTCAATCTGATAATAACACATTACACAGACTACATTATTAATCCTATATTGTAGATGAGAACACGGATGTTCAGAAGGGTCAGGAAACTTGCTTAAGAAGATACGGTAACAAGCGGCTGCAAAATTAATTGGATCAATGTATTCCTAATTCCAACATCTATGATGTTCTAACTATGACTTTCCTCCTTAAACAGGGGAAACTGAAGCTCTTCTTGGCACTCACCGAGGAGCTAATGTTGTGGTCCTGAAAACAAACAACTGCCACTCAGCTCCTTTCTATTCCCAATTGTTACCACAAATGAATTGTTAAGGGTTGCATTTCAACTTTTGCCAAGAACTGGATTGATTCAGCTCTTGGAAGTGCATTCCAAGAGCAATTGATAAAGAATTCTCCTAGGGAGGCAGACTAGTAATTTTTCAGATGACTTCCACTGCAAAATTCCATCAAGCTTAGGAGATGCACGTCTTGGCCATGAAGAAATAAGTGATAACACTGCTTTGATGTTCAGTGTCATCTATAAACTCTCTGGAGCCTCAGAGATCATTACCATATACAATATTCCCAGCTTTGAGGGTAGTGAGAACAACCCAACAAGATAGTCCTTTTTCAGGCAAATGACAATTCCTTTTTTAGAACTAGCTCCTTTATAGTACTATTGTTTTTGTGTTTTCCTGAGAGCTTCAGAACAACCTCAGTGTTCCCATTATAAATTTCTGAAAAGTATTTATTTCTTATGAGAAAGGAAGGAAGTTCTCTGCTAAAGTTCTGGGTACATTCTCCTATATCTCTGATTTCTTCTACTGGTCTTCTCTCCTCCAAACTCTGGCATTAGTGAGACATGCCCACAGCTAGGAGGGAAGGACAGCCTTACTTCCCCAGCTTCAGTGAGAAAGTTTTCCTGACAATTCCATAGAGAAGTGGGATGGAAGTTCTTTGAGTGGTGAGCTGGAAATGGCTTCTCCTAAGAAGGTTTCATCTTCCTGTAGGAATGGGAAGGAAGTAGGCAATGGTGGTAGAGATCAGCGCCCAGCTACAGTGCAATATCCAAAGAGGGTGGTCCTTGTAAATGTTGAGTCTTGGGTTCATGCCTTTTGTGCAGAGTATTTCTGAGGCCCAGGAAGCAGACAGATGGGAGTTAGAAGCAATGCCAGCACAGCATCACATGTAAGTATCTTGTCCACCAACCACCTGATCCTTCATTTGCTGGCACAACATAAGACTGACAATCTTGTAACCCCAGGTGGGACTGGAATCACAAAAGTAACTGAGATATCCAGTGAACAGAAGATCCTAACATAATATCTGATTCATTCCTTCATTAGCCCATTTGACAAATATTTATGAAAGTTCTGCTATGTGAAAAACATACAGCAATGAAAAAAAGAAGCAGAGTCTTGTGGATCTTACAGTCTAGTGACAGATGAGAACGAGAGAAACAAATATAGGGCACAACATAAGTTAGCAGAGTGAAAAAAAGGTAAGGCAGAATAAAGGATGGATTGAAATAATTTACATCTGGTGGTCAAATAAAGTTTCTGTTAGAAAGAAACATTTGAATAAATCCCTCAATGAAAAGAGAGTATAAACTCTGTAAGTATCTAGGGGAAAAGAGCCCTGGCCACCTGGCCAATGCAATAGCCTAGAACTGTGAGCATGACTGGTCTTGTTAAAGAACCACAGTGAGGCCAGTACGTATGGAGAACAGTGGGCGAGGAAATCAGTGGTACGTAGACAGGAGCCAGATTATGTAGAATCTTATAAGGGATGACTGGAATTTAGATTCTACTGCTGGTAAGATCAGATGCCACCAGAAGGTTTTGATCATGAAAACGGTCTGGCTTTATTTTTAAAGAAGTCCTCTGACTATTATGTCAAGGACCATGGCCTTGTAAGAGTAGAAGTATGGAGACCAGATAAGAGATTATTAATAAAGGCAAGATATGATGGTGGTTGTCTGAAGGAGCCTGAAAGCAGTGTAGGAGTTGAGGGGTGGTTGAATTATGGATATATTTTAAAGGTAGAATCTACAGAATTTGAGAAGAGCCTGCATTTAAAATGCGAGATGAAAGTATTCAAAACTGACTGCAAACACTTTGACTTGAGCAACCAGGTGCATGGCAGCACCATTTACTGCATGGGAAATACTGGGAAAGGGCAGGTTTAGTACAGGCAGGGGAGAATATAAGTGCTGTATTTGGAGATGCCTGTTAGAACATGAAATGCTACATACAAGGTTGAATACACAGGTCTAGAGTTCAGAGGAGACATGTTGGGTAGAGATAGAAATTTTTAAGTCATCAGAGTAGCCATGAGAGGAATAAGTCAAGTCCTACATTTGAAGGCTGAAAATAAGAAAATGAGTCAACAAAGTAGCCTGAAAAAGAAAAAAACTGAGATGGAAGAAAAATCAGGGGATGGATGTCTCAAAGGCCAATGAAAGAAAGTGTTTGAGGAAAGAGATAATGTGATATGTTGCTAGTTAGTCAGGTAACAGGAGGACTGAAGACTGGCTGTGGGATTCGGCCATGTGGAGTTCACTGATGACTGCTATGAAAGCTGTTTCTCTACAATGATGAGGGGAAAACCATGAATGGAGTTGATCCAAGAGAGAGTGTTTCTGAAGAATTTTGCTACAAAGGTACAAAGTGAGATGAGGGTTAGAGGAGTCAAGAGAAGTCTGTGTTTGTCTTTTTGTCTTAATCATGGAGGTAACAGCTATTTTTATGTTACTGAAGATGATCTAGGAGAAAGAAAAAATTGATAATGTAGAATAGAAAGAGCAAGACTGATGGCAGAACTAATGGTTGTGAGTGTTCTGGGGAATGAGATCCAGTTATATACATGGAAGGATTGGTCCTGCACAGCACTATGGATATAATTCATTGTCATAGGGAGGGAGGCAGAAGATATCATTACAGATGAAGATGGGTTAGGAGATTGGGGTAGGAAAATGAGGAAATACTCTTCTTAAGAATTCTGTTTTCAGCAAAATGAGTGAGCCATGAGTTGATACTGAGGATGAGGAGGGGATATTGAAGGTTTAAGGAAAAAAGAGAGGTGAGTCATCATCTGCGAGGATGGAAGAATGTTATAAGAATTGTGTAAGGGTCTCTTGGAAGTGATGGGAGCTCAGTAAAGTCATAAACTCAAGTGTGGCCAGTTAGCCTGGGTGTGTGTGCTTCTCAAACCACATTCGGCCTGTGCATAGCAGGCAGGGAGTCGGGTTGAACTTAAATAGGGTTTTACCAGGCAAGTATGGCAAAGGGACAAAGCAAGGGAGTTAATAACCCACTTGATGGGCTTATGATGTGAAATAATTAATGCAACTCTTTCTAAGCATTTTGTAAATTCTGTTCCCAAGAATAGTGTTTTACCAATCAGAACAGATTAAGTCGTACCGCCTTAGAAGTAGAATTAGCCTATAACTAGCTTCGTTATTGATATCAAGTACATGTTAATCATTACATTTCATAAAGCTATTAATAGCATGCCATTGCAAACAACACGGTATGAACTTTATGTTAAACCAATAATAACTCAACGATTTCAAGGTAAGTATATTTTATAACAATCAACATTACAGATATGCTATTAGGTGGGAGAAATCCAGTCAGTGAATGAACTCTTCTATCACCCTTAATAAAGCACAAAGTTCAAAATCATACAGAATCTAATCTCCTTCTCTTAGCGGCAGCTCCATAGGCAGCTCTTTCTTGCTACCGAGGACATTTTCTTGGAATAAGAAAATAGTTTGCATTTCCTTCCCCCTCCCTCCCTTCCTCCCTCCCTGCCTTCCTCTTATTTTGTTTCCTGTTTTCTTGTTTTCTTTCCCACCTTCCCTCCCTCTCTCCCTCTTTTCCTTTCTTTTCTTTTTACTTTTATCACCTTCTTTTCACTTTTATCACCTTCTTTTCCTTAACATTCAGACTTAACATTAAAGAAAGAAAAAGCCCAACTTGTAGAATTCAGCCATTCATGTGTGCTGCACACACCACCTTCCCTCTGCTCGCCAGAGCTTTATCTGATGATATCACTTCAGAACTTGGAGAGTTTCCACGGTAACAGTTTTCCAACCATTTTCTTTTAAAAGAATCCCTCCTGTCCTAAGAGAAACCACCTGCAAAGTAGTCATCAAGCTGCCTTTATTCTGCTCTGTCTCAGACTTCACCCATTATCTGCAGTCGGAGTTAGGTCAAGAGCCTTGCCCGTGACTTGTGAAGTGGAGTAACATCCACAGTGGCTGCCCAGAGCTGGACTGAAGCCTGCTCCCCTCCACCCTTTGTTCTTCCACCTCCCACCCACCTGCACTTGCAGTACATGCAGAGAGTCCAGGGGAAAGGGGCACATCAAAGTCTCTTTTCAGGAACAAATGAACTTTTTTTAAACTGTTGCCTAACATCAAGTCCTAAAACCAAAGGCAGCAAACTCAGTCACCTGCCACTTAAGAGCAGATTTATAACATTTGCCCCAAAGCATCCTTGTTGTGATTGGGACGCTGCATGTGTCAGGTGGGAGGAGGTTTGGCCGCAGTTCTTCGCTTGGTTACTTTGTGGATGCTGCCTTGTTTGTCCCTCTACCTGCCCTTGCTGCTCTCAATGTTCCTTCTTCCCATCAGTGTGGCAGAGTCTCCTTCCTGGTCCCGCGGTTGCCCTCCGCATGTAGTCATGGAAAGAGATCAGGGATTAGTCACTTAATGGTAAAGTGATATGGAGCCTCCAGTAACTTCTTCTTATGGCTCACCTTTCGCCAAACTGAGGGGCTGGCATTTATTCCCTGACTGATCTGCTCCTTCTTACCCACAGTCGGGAAGGGGACATCAGAGTCAGCTCTGGGGCCTCTTTTGGGTACTATCTGCATGTCTATGGCTGGTTCTTGTCTTTCCAATCTTGGCTGGAGTCTTAGGTAGCCCCAGGAACATAACTAGGTGCTAGGGAGTTGCAAAAACCATTGGAGTAATCTTAGAGAAAAGAGGAAAACTTTTATTTTGGAAACCAGAACTACTTTGTGGGTGTTGAGAGCCTTTTTTCTAAAGTGGAACTACCGTGCTAGACAACTGAAAGAGAGATTACAACTCGGGGTGTAAATTTGTATAAGTCTGACTCCCTTTGATGATGCTTGCTGACAACTCTCAAGCCTTACACCTCCTTCTTCCTCTTTTGCTCCGCATCTTGGGAAGCTAGTAAGAAAGCCTGAGTGCTCCCTCCTTTGGCACCTATAAGAGGTTCAAAAGCATGCAAGCCCCTTCTTGCAAGTGAGACACCCATACTGCAGCCCTGCCCCCTAACCACAATAAAAATCCCAAGCCTGTTTCCTTTCCCTGTTCTCTCAAAGCTATTTTAAACCCAGCTTGAGGGGCAGACTCTCCCCAGAGGCTCGTTATGTAAGTAATAAGCTTTTCTGCCCCTCTTAATGCATGTACGGTATCATCAGTACTGACACGTAAACCAAATTTTGGGTGGAAGTCCATCTCGTTTTTGTATAATGTCTACCACAAGTTGTATATAAGAGGCATGAGAAAAGACTCCTTCAAAGCAGGCAGAGAGCTACTCTAACAGTAAAACCTTTCTCATCTCTCCATTCAGTAAAGAGAGAAATTGAAAGTCTGCAGAGACCATGAGGTTCTGCGTTCCCTGAGCCCAGACCTAGCATTAGGCAGGAACAGACTTGCCCACGCAATGATTAACAAAGTCTCATCCAGAGGAGAATCCAAAACTCGATTCTTTCTTACAGTTCAATAATTTGTCATCTAAAGAAAGCTGGTAGAGTAGAAAGCCAAGAGGTAGAACAGGAAAAATTGAAAGGCAACAAAAATGGTTACTGGAGGGAATGACTTAAAGTATGTGCAGACACAGTGCTGGCAAGTGGCGGAGCTGAGAGCATATGGAGTTCTGACTCTGAAGACAATGCCTTACTTCCAAGATATCTACCCTGGGATCATCACAGAGCTAGACACATGGGTGTCACCCTTGATAGCTCTCCCAGCTTGCCCCATAGCCAACATCCCCTAGCTTCTGTCACCTTTGCCTCTTAATATTTTTCAAATTATCCACTGCTCATCATCCCTGTGAACCACAGCTTTTACCAAATCACCATCTCTCTCTAAGAGTGCTGAAATACTGCTTCCTAATTCGCCCTTAGCCTCTTCATTCTCCATACTGTGGCCAGAGTGATCTGAAATCCAGATTTGGTCCTCTGCATAAAGCCTTTTAGTAACTTCCCATGATCCTCAAGGTAGGCATTTCCTCACATGTGTTGTCTAAGCACTCCATGGTCAAGCACATACATACTTGTCCAGCCTCACATCTATTTGCTCCATCATGGGGCCTTCATGATGATCCTCAGATGTGCCAGGCAAGCCCTTGTCTCCATCCAGGTCTGCTCACAGTCCCTTCTCTCTGCTCTTCTCGAATCCTACCCCTCCAAGGTGTCAGTGCTCATTTTCAGGCCTCAGCCAGGTGTAACTTCCCCCAGGAAACCATTTTAACCTCTCAGGACTGGTAAGTTGAAACTCACTCTATTTCCAGGGAAAACCATCCTTCACCGCAGCACTTACCTCAATGTGCTATAATTCACTTTGAACCTGATCACACCCCTACTAGAATGGGCTTCCTGAAAACAGGGCCACTGCCTCACACACAGTAAGGGTGAAATATGTATATATTGAATATATTTCTTCTTTTTGAGAGGATAATTTATTAATACATTTTATAAAAATCATTTTAAAATTCTGCTAAGAACCAGCCTTGCCATCTTTAATAATCAGTTGTTTTTTAAGTGGTTGTTGAAAATTTTCTTTATGTCATGATGATTTTATTTTTCTAAATTTTATTTAGGTTTGTCAGGTATGTGTAAGGTTTGTTATATAGGTAAACTCATGATCATGGGGGTTTGTTTTATAAAGCATTTCATCACCCAGGTTCTAAGCCTATTACCCAATAGTTATTTTTTTCTGCACCTTTCACTCTTCCCACCCTCCACACTCAAGTAGACACCAGTGTCTGTTGTTTCCCTCTCTGTGTTCATGAGTTTTCATCATTTAACTCTCACTGACAAGTAATAACAAAACTAATTTCTTTAGGTTTCAGTTACAAATCAAGGGAGCCACAGTTAAGCACTGAAAACAAAACACCACAGTCCACGGTACATATGACAATGACTGCAGGTCCGTTAACGGGGGTTCAGCTAACCTGGTGGCTCATTAGTGAATAGGAATGCCAGAAAATATACTAAAAAATTAAATGTCTTAAATAAATCAAAGAACTTAAAAATATTTATAATAATTGATAATAATTCATGACGATATTGATAAACTCTGAATAACACATACAGAAAGACTAAATGTCCAGCTAAGAATTTTTACAGGACATTAAATCAAGAAAATTCTTTTAAATCTCTGTCTTTGACCATAAAACCTGGAATTAGAGCAGCCCTCACCCCCAGGATAAGGAAAGCAAAGAGTAGCAATCATTGTGAGGCACATTATCTGCTTTTTCTGCCACAGAAAAGCTTCATAAGTTGGTTTTTTTTTTTTTTAACCCACTTTGGGTTGTAAGATTCAAGAGGTTCCCAGTGAATAGATGAATGCTTAGGACCCATTAGGACGGTTTTGGAAAAGGTCTTACCAATACCTGAATGGCTGAATGGCTGCAGGAAGTGGTAGACTATTTCCCCCTGACATCTACATTCCATTTAGCCTTATTATATTGAGTTTTATGAGGATAAAAGGCTGACTGGAGAGATGCTTTAGAAAATTGGGTGGCATATCTGGATTCAAATGTGGTTGTGTATTTTTTTAAAGAAGCACAGGTGGAACATTTCCCTGTTTATTCATCTTTTTGATAGCACTGGAAAAAAATGTATTTGGCTTACATGTTATGAAACTATGAAATGGAGAAGTTTAACCATTCTATAATTTGGACACAGTATTTAAAAATGAGCATTGTTTCTTGTGTGCAAAAAGGGATCTGATCAGCATACTCACTGGGATTTTTCTAAAGCCTTATGTTGTTCACTCCTCCACATGAAGTTGCTACTTTCTAGGAATGGAGTAAGCAGGTATCAGGCCAAGTTTAATATCCTTCTGGCCTGATAAACTGGTGGACTCAATTTATAATCTTCAGGACAGATTCACAAAAGTAATCTAAGGAGGAGAGTACGTAAGCAAAGATGAAACAATCGTTGTTCATTGTTTTCTCTTGATAAGAACACAGGTAATAGATAAAACACAGTTGTTCATTCTTTTTTCACATCCCTGAGCTTTCAAGAAAACAGAAATCCTTTAAATTCACAACTCTTAGTATACATCAAGATGTTATTCAACTGCAGATACAAATGCAGGTGAATCTCAAGCTACTTCATAAAGAAAGTTCTTTGAATACAAGGAAATTTATTGTTATCTGGTAGACTCTCTTTCTTCATCTGTGAAAGTGGCAATTATCTGACCAGCCTACTCAAAAATGTTATTATATTTTATTAACTTTAATTTAATTATATTCAGCTGTATTATAAAATCAATGAAGACAGAAATTGTGAAAAATTTCTTTCCAATAATTACTTAGAAAATGTAACATAAAAAGATTTCGTGATGACACAAACTGTAAAATACTTATGAAAAGCTTCAGGAAAATATTATAGACCTATGTGAAGAAAATTATAAAGTTCTACTGAAGTCATAAAATGGTATCATAAAAAGAGATATACAAATTATGTTTTTGGAGAGAATAGTCAACATTCAAAAGTATACAGTTATCTCAAATTGATCTGTATATTAAGTGCAATTCCAGTAAGAATCCCATTAGGGTATTTCATCAAACTTAAGTTAATTCTATAGTTTATCTGAAAGAGTCAATGCACGGAAGTAGTCAATACATTTTTTAAAATAAACTACCATAATTAATAAAACTATCTTAATTATTGGTAAAAGGTTCTTTATACCAAACTACAAATTCTAGAAGCAGACCCATGTCTGCTTTGAAATTTGGTATAAGACAAAGGCAGCAATTTAAACCCAATTCAAAGAAGACTAACTTACTGAATAAATGGTGCTGAAACAATTAACTACGCCAATTATTAGACTGACATAAAACTAGGTTCTGACTTTACCTTACTTTTAACTAAATACCAGAGAGAATGAAAATCTAAATGTAAGGTGTTAAAATACATTTTTTAAATGAGAACATGTTTTCCTAGTCTTGGGATAACACAGATCTTTATAAGAAACACTTCAGCCTGAGGAACCATTAAGAAAATGATTGATTAATTTAATTACATGAATAAAAGACTTTAGAATTAATAAGTTAATTTAGCAAGGTTGCAGGATACAAAGTTAATCACCAAATACAATGGTGTATCTATATATAAACAGCAAACAATTGGAAAACGAAATTTTAAAAAATTCATTACAATACTGTCAAAAAACATCAAATACTCAGAAAAAAATTTAACAAACCATCAGTAACATCTCTACACTGTAAACATTACTGAGAGAAATTTTAAAAGACTGAAAAATGAAGAGGTATGCTATGCTCATGAATTGGAAGACAGAATATGGTTACAATATCTATTTGAAGAACAAATTTGGAGGACTGAAACTATCTAACTTTAAGTCTTACTATAAAGCCACAGTAATTAAGACAGTGTCATAAAGTTTGACCAATAAGCCAGTGAAACGGAACATGTAACTGAGAAATAGACCTCCTTGATAAAACTGAAAAAGTCATTTGATTTTTGGCAGAAACACCAAAGCAATCCAGTGGAGTGGTGGGGGAGCTTTTCAGTAAAAATCGTGGTGAAACAACTGACATCGCTACGGAAAACAAATTAATCTCAACTCCTATTTCATGCTATACACCAAAATTAACTTGGGATGCATCAGAAACCTAAATCTAAATCTAAACTATAATGCTTATAGAAAATACAGGGAAATATCTTTATGACTCAGGGGCAGGCAAAGCTTTCTTAGGACAAAGAAAGCAACAATTTTAGAAGAAAAAAAAATTATAAATTAGACTTCATCAAAAGTAAACTTGCTCATCAAAAGATTTGGCTAAAAAATTAATGAAAGTATTCACAATACATGTATCTTAAAACAGGGGATAAGCCAAGATAATAAAATGTCAAACAATTGACCAAAAATGGCCCTAAGATTTTAGCAAGCACTTCACAAGGGAAGACATAGAAATGGCCAACAAACATCTGAAACAACTTAGTCATCATTGCTCATTAGAAAAATGCAAATTAAAGCCATGACAAAATAACACTCCACATGCATCAGAGCAGCTGAAATTAAAATAACAACATCAGATATAAGCAAAGATGTGGAGTAGCTGGAACTCTCATTTGCTGTTGATAGCAGTGTGAAATAATGCACTTTAAGAAAATGGAGGCAGTTTCTTACTAAGCTAACCATACATCTCCATTCAACCCAGTCATTCTACAAAAAGTCATATCAAAACTATTCACAGAAATTTTATTCATAATGCCCCAAACTGAAATTAGCCCAACTTGTCCATCCACAGGGGAATGAATAAAAAAATGCAGTCAGGCGAGGTGGCTCACGTTTGTAATCCCAGCACTTTGGGAGGCCTAGGCAGGTGGATCACAAGGTCAGGAGATGGAAACCATTCTGGCTAACATGGTGAAACCCCATCTCTACTAAAAATACAAAAAAATTAGCCGGGCATGGTGGCACATGCCTGTAGTCCCAGCTACTCAGGAAGCTGAGGCAGGAGAATTGCTTGAACTAATGAGGTGGAGGTTGCAGTGAGCCGAGATCATGCCATTGCACTCCAGTCTGGGTGACAGATCAAGACTCAGTTTCAAAACAAACAAAAAATGCATCAGATATTCATGCAGTGGACTCTCATGGAGCAATAAAAAGGAAAAAACTATTGACACAGTATCATGGAAGAATCTCAAAACATGCTGAGTGAAAGAAAGTTTACAAAATAGAGGCACATACTTTGTGGTTCCCTTTACATGAAGTTCTAAAACAGGCAAAATTAATCCAGGGTGATAAAAAAAGAAAAATGCAGACCAGTGATTGCCTATCAGGGCAAGGGCTGGAGCTAAGCATTAACTGAAAATGTACATAAGGGAAATTCCCAGGCAACTGTAGCATTTTTTATCTTGCTAAGGGATCTGGTTACACATACAAATGCATTTGTGAAAATCATGGAATGAAGACTTTTATATTTGTTGCTTGTTAATTTTATTGCAAACGTAAAAAAATAAATACTGAAATCTAATTTGTGAAATGCATGTTGAAATATTTATTGAGAAATATAATGGTATTAGTTCTTTGAAATGAATAAAATAACATCTATTAAAGGTGGATAGAAAGATGGACAGATATATAAAAAAGCAAATATTGTAAAATGTTAATTGTAGAGTCCAGGCAGTAGATAAATGATTCTTTGCTGTAAAATTCTTTCAACTTTTCTACATGCATGAAAATTTCCATAATAAAATGTTGAGGAAAAAATCCACTGAAGACAACAGGGAACAAAAAATATAAAATAAGTATTTTCGGCACCAATAAAATAAGAAAATATGTACAGCCACAAACCACAAAGTCTGAAACATGACTGAATCTGTCCACCAAAAGGGCTTGCACTTATCCAAGAATAATTGACACAGAAAGATAAATACCGAGATGCAGCTTCTGGAAATTGCTGAACTTCAAGGATAAAACAATAAATCTTACAGCCAACCAGGTAGAAAAATTTTGTCACATCAAGGAGAAAAAAGTTCAGGTTGACCCCATACTTCTTCACTAAAACAGCCAATGTCTGCTAATAGTGGAAGAATTTTTAACAAGCCCAATTATCTTTCAATTAAAACAAAACAAAGCAGAATTAAGAACAACACAAACAATCAAGTAAGAATCTACTGTCTCTTGGATCCTGAACTTTTTTATAAAACTGTTTGAATCTAGTCAATACTGCGATGAGTCCAAACACGGATGGGAAATAACATCTCAGGGCTGGGTGTGGTGGTTCACGCCTGTAATCTCAATACTTTGGGAGGCCGAGGTGGGTGGATCATTTGAGATAAGGAGTTTGAGACCAGCCTGGCCAACATGGTGAAACCCCATCTCTACTAAAAATAGAAAAATTAGCCAGGTGTGGTGGTACACACCTGTAACCCTAGCTACTCAGGAGGCTGAGGCAGGAGAATTGCTGGAACCTGAAAGGTGCAGGTTGTAGTGAGCTGAGATCACACCATGCACTCCAGCCGGGGCAATGGAGTGAGACTCCATTTCAAAAAAAAAAAAAAGTAAAGAAAAAGAAAAATATAAAATAAAATCTCAGTAAAGGAGAGAACATATAAAAGTGGTTGAAACCTTGTATCAAAAGATGGTGCTTGAGAACAACTCATCTTACCACCTTACCCAGATGTTTTTATCATAGTTCTACTGAAAGGTGTACTGTATCAGATTAGAAAATGCAGTTGCAAGAGATAAAAATCAAAATTATATAAAAAGGACACTAAGAGGTGTCCTCCCATCACTTTCTGCACCAGTCTATTTCAGTCCTCATTTAGGAAACCACTTTTGTTAGCACCTGGGTTTTTCCAGATTTTTTTTTTTTTTTTTTTTTTTTTTGAGACAAGGTCTCACTCTCTCATCCAGGCTAGAGTGCAGTGGCATGATCTCAGTTCACTGTAACCTCCGCCTCCTGGGTTCAAGCTACTCTCCTGCCTCAGCCTCCCAAGTAGCTGGCATCAGAGGTATGCGCCACCACGCCCAGCTAATTTTTTGTATTTTTAGTAGCGATGGGGTTTCACCATGTTGGTCAGGCTGGTCTCAAACTCATGACCTCAAATGATCTACCCAACTCGGCCTCCCAAAGTGCTGGGATTATAGGTGTGAGCCGAGTGCCCAGCCTTCCAAATCTTTTTGCAAAAATAAATTAATACAAAGGTGATTTTTATTCTCCACCTTTCATCCACAAAGTGTAGCATATTGCATACATGTTTTTGTACCTCATTTTTTTCACATTACCATATATGTTAGAGAAACGTTTCTATGTCAGTATTAATGGAGCATTCCTCATCCTGCCTTTACAGCTGCTGATCGTTCCATGAAGCAGTTAAGCCCAGCACCTCTTATGAATTGCTTCTGATCCTCTTAGCTTGTCTCAAGAGCCTTGGTCCAGTTTTTCCAATCCTAGTCTCACTATTGTGACTGCTAACTGTCATCCGATCAAATTCATGAGGGCACAATCTAAAGGTTCCTTCCCTAACACCTCTCCTGACTCTTCCTGCACCAGGCTTCCAGCTTAGCTGAAGCCCAGGAAACCGCAGAGGAGGTCGAGGTGTGGCTTTCTGGGCACTTCTCTGGGCCTCTACCTCTTCCGCAACATTTTGGTCAAACTTTTGCCCAGCAAGAGACAGGAGCTTATAGATAGCCTTCTCTCCCTTTCTCCTTTCCCTGGCCACCGGGAACTGACCTGATGTGTCCAATCTGATACTGGAAGATCCCCTACAGGATTCAGCGTCCTGCAGATACCTTAACACCAAGTGGTGCTGACTTCATAAAGCTCCTTCCTTTTCCCTCTTTCTTCTTCCTTGCCTAACTTTCCTTTTTTCTCACTGCTGTTTCCCTGGAATTACATTCCTAATGATAGTTACACTTAAGCTTTTCCCACAGATTTCTCGATCTAGGAAACCCATCCTAAGATTAATCATATATTTATTAACTAGACCTGGGCTGCCCCCAGCCATTTGCAGTTACGAATCCTGGAAACGTGGCTGGTGCGAATAGAGATGTGCTGTGGTATAATACACTGGATTATATGAAAATGGAAAGCAAAATATCTCATTCACAATTTTTATATTGATAACTCACTGAAATGACTTTATGGATTAAATGAAATATATTATTAAGATAAATTATACCTGAGTCTTTTTACTTTTTTGAAATGGACACTAGAATGCTAAAAATTATACAGTGGCTCACGTTAAATTTTGTTAGACAGCACTGAACAGAAACCTTATTTGATGAGACTTGGGTTCTAATTATTTGCTATGGCAACAATGTATATGGAATAAACTATGTACATATGGGTTTATCTGTAGGAAAACTCTTCAGAAGTGAAATTTCTGAGTCAAAGATGACATGCATTTGGTAATTGTGATTGATAATGAGAAACTCTTCTCCATGAGGTAATACTGCTTTGTGTTCCTTTCAGCAATGTGTGGTACAGGCTGTTTTCCCACAGCCTGCCAACAGGATGTGCTGTCACACTTAATGGATTTTGCCCTTCTGACAGGTGAATATGGTAATTGCAGGGGTATTTTTTAAATTTGCATTTTTTTGTTTGTTTGTTTTTTTGTTGACACAGAGTCACTCTGTCGCCCAGGCTGGAGAGCAATGGTAATCTCAGCCCACTGCAACCTTCCTCTCCCAGGTTTAAGCAATTCTCCTGCCTCAGCCTCCCAAATACCTGGGATTACAGGCGTGAGCCACTGCGCCCAGCCTGTGGTTTTATTTTCTTAAAATTCAGTAAAGCCTACTGTTCTACAAGACAGGAAGCTCCAGTCTCTCTCATACATGCGCTTATAGAATACAACATTAATGTTTGGAGCCTGCAAATGACTCCATCTTTCATGGAAAATAAGCTGATACAATCTAAAATTAACACTTTTAATTTTTTAAATTTTCTTTATAGTTTAGCACATATACTTGAATTTCTAAATCCTTTTTTTTTTTTTTTTTTTTGTATGTTGGGTTTACAAGTTTTTGAGCTTCCTGTGATGTTATGGATGTGATGATGCTGTTATTTTTCAGTAACTTGGCTTTTTCACTGAATGGTGAAATTTTTCCTAAGTCCATTACCTTAAGCATGATAATTATGTTGGTCAATACACCTGAATTGTCACTGGGTTTTGTTTCCTTGATCTATCAATTACCAAGAGTGTAGGTAGCCTGAAATGATAGCTTTGATGATTCTCTTTGTAGTTCCTTCAGTATTTGCTTTTGTATATAATTTGAAGCTAAATTGTTAGGTTCATACATATTTAACTTTTAAATATCTTTCCAGTGAATTAAATCTTTGATATTTTGAAGCTGTCAGAGTTTTATTTCTCTTAAAACTGTTTGCCTTGAAATTTCCTTAGGCTGCTAGTAACATAGGTAAATTAGCTTGCTATTTGTTTAATACTTACCTGGTCTATTATTCTTCACCCTTTACCTTCAACTCTTCAATTTTGATGTCTTAACTTTTTCTCTTTTAAATGGCATTTAATAGATTTTTTTCATTCTGTTTTTAAATCACTGTTTTAAAGCTAAAGCTTTGGTGTAGTTATGTTACTTATAATTACTGATATATTCAGATTTACTTTTATGATTGTATTTGGGGCTTCTCATTCGTCCCAGCTCTTCTATGATGTTTTTCTTTCCCTTTACTGATGTCAGTAAGACTGATGGGAAATTTCTGTCTTTCCACTTTTTCTCTGCAGGAGTTAGTTGAAAGTTGTATATATTTTTTTCTATCTTTTTCATTGTTTTTCTAGAAACTTTACATGCATACTATGTTAAAGACTGTTTCTGTCTTTTAATATCCATTATATCTTTCTTCCCTTTATTAATTAATGCCCTCCACTATTCTGGTGGTCATGTGGTCATTCTGCTACTATCATTTTTCAGTTTCTGTCCCTAATAATGATGACCGTATGACTAGGTCTCAGACAATGGTTCAGAGCAGAAGGTACAGGTACAACTTTTCCCTTGGGTCCTTTAACACAAAGCTGCATCTTCCTGCCTGCTTTCCCTGACCTCATTGACTGACATGCAGATATGGTGTCAGCGAATTCACCCCAGGAATTAGGAAAGCTGGAGCAGCTTCTTAGACCCAGTGGTGAAAGATGCATGTTGAGTTTTCACCTTAGGTCACTACATGACCGAGTGAGTAAACCCTGCCCAACCCCAGGCTCTCCTGCAAGAGAGAGAAAAATATTCAATTGAAATCGCTATGTGTGAGTCTCAATGATGCCATATCTTAGCCTCTATACTCACTGATCAGTATCAGAATTGAGGCACTGCCATGACACAAACTAAACTATCTGGTGTTGATTCAACAGCCAGGCAATAGGAAATAAGGAAACAGATACTGAAAGCCAGAAATGTTTACTGTGAAAAAATACTGAGTAAAAACTCTTACCAGCATTCACCTGGAAGGCAGAACATATGCCTAGGACATGTACAGGTCTAAGGAAGTAACTGAAAATAGCCAAGCTGCTCATGTGTACTCATTGCTCCTTGTTGCTTTCAGCAAGTTACAAAGACCGATGATAGGATATTATCTCCTTGCATCCTTTTCCTTCTTTCTTTATATCACATCACAGAACAATAATCTAGAAATACTATTTTGGTTGCATTCGTGACCACTCTGCTAGGGACAGCATTTCCCAACTCTCTTCAACTTAGGTGTACCCATATCACCACATTTTAGCCAACGATACAGCAACATTAATGACGTTTGCCAATTCTGCGCCATGACCTTTAAAATGATAGTTTATCCTCCATATTCACTTTTTGTCTTCTTTTATTTTTATTGAGGCAAAATTTACACAACCTGTCATTAGTCATCTTCAGAGGTATTTAGTGTATTCATAACATTATGCAACTACAAGATCTTTGTGGTTTCAAAATATTTATCATCCCTTAAAATGCCCTATACCCATTAATCACACTCCATTTACCCTTTCTCCCAGTCCCTGGTAATCTCTAATCTGCTTTCTGCCTCTATGGATTTGCCTATTCTGGATATATCATATTGAACGAGTCACATAAAAAGTGACTTTTTGTGTCTGACTTTTTTCACTTAGCGTGTTTTTGATGTTCATCTGAACTGTAGCATGTATTTGTATTTCACTCTTTTTTTCATGGCTGAATAATATTCTATTGCATGGATATACCACATTTTCTTTATCTGTTCACCCGATGATGGACAATTGGATTGTTTTCACCTCTGGGCTATTACGAATAATGCTATCAACATTCAGGTACAAGTTTCTGTGCGGCAAGTATCCTTTTTTCTTTTTTCATACATTTTCTTGTTCATTCTTACACTTTGTTTCTGACAAGTGAGCTTTAAATCACCTTGTTAAGTGTCAAAGAATCATGCTAGAATGTTAGGGCTGAAATTTAAGTTGCATTAAACCTATACTTGGGAGAAACTGGCATTTATAAATTTCAGTTTTCCCTTCCATGGACTTCTTTTTATGCTATTTACTTAAGTCTTTTATATTTCATGATAAAAGCTCGTGAAATATAATAGTGTTCACTTGGATGCATATTCTTGTAAACATTTGTAGTTGTGTTTGTATGGTGAAGGCAACTGTGCTTTAGGGAGTAAGAATCTACCTGTTAACATTTGGAAAGTCATTGACCCTTGTAACACAGTGGCAAATTTATGATCACACTTTCACCTGTTGTACTTCGGAAGGCAGACCATGTAAAGCTGTCATACAACAGAAAATGTAGAAAAACTGTAGTTGCTGGTCTGTTTTGTCTACTGACTTTTAATTGTGTCCTGTAAAAGGGACAAACTCAGTATAAATCCAGTAGGACAGAAACCTCCTAGAGCATACAGCTTCCAGATTAGCTGACTACTCTGCCAGGCCAGGGGGTCTTGATAATCCTGCCCAGCAGGATTTCAAAACTGCTATGGAACAGTGACTGATGAATGTTCCCATTACCACTTTCTGAAAAGAAGAGCTCAATCATTCCTACCCTACTGTTTCTCCATTACAATGTTGTGGCAATGAATGTTTTTTTCTATTTTTGTACAACACTGGATCACAAGAAGCCACATACAGATGGAATAAAGAGGTCTACATTTCACCCACTGATCCTGGATGTTGAGTTAGGTGCACTGCTTGGATGAGACCTTGGGGTATCTTCATAGGAAAGGGGTGAGGTGTTCTATGTAAGAAAAGAAGGATGAGTAAGTACACAGAGAGAAAAAAAGAGCAGACTTCAGCTAAAACTATAGTTGACTCTTGAGCAACATAGGAATTAAGGCATCAAACTAATTCCCATGTTGTTCTCTCTGTACAGTCAGAAATTTATATAAAACTTTTGATTCCCCAAAAACTTAACTACTAATAGCCTACTGTTGACCAGAAGCCTTACTGATAATATAAGTAGTTGATCAGCACAGAATTTGTGTTATATGTATTATCTTATCTACTATATTTTATATTTTTATATGAACACAAGCTTGAGAAAAGAAACTATTATGAAAATCATAAGGAAAGTAAAAGATATTTACTATTCATAAGTGTAAGTGAATTATCATAAAGGTCTTCATACTTATCAGCTTCACACTGAGGAGGAAAAGGAAGAGAAGGTATTGGTCTTGCTATCTCAGAGGGGCAGAGGTGAAAGAAAACCCACTTACAAGTGGCCATGCAGTTCAAACCTGTGCTGTTCAAGGGTCAACTGTATTAATTACCTGCCAAATATTCATCGTCTTCTTTACTTCTTTCTAATGAAACTCTGTATTATTCTGTAAGGCAACACATATAGCTGAAATTCTACATTTCCCAGTGTCCTTTGCAGTTAAGAGTGGTTAATGAGAGTCAAATGAAAATCATCTACTGGGGCTTCATGAAAAGCTTCTTAAAGTTCACTGAGCTAGTGAAGGAGGATGTCCTTTTATCCTTCCCCTTTCTGTCTCCTTTCCTTTTCTTGGAATATTTTGGCGGAATGGTGAATCAGCACTTATTGTCTATTGTAAGTCCCTTCTAGAGTATCATCTTGTGTTTCAAAGATGAAAAGTTAAAAACGACTTTCCCCAAATTTCCTTGCAACTATACTTTTGTACCGGGTGAATGTTCGACCCCTCAGGTACACAAGTGATAATTTGGAAGGTATATATGTAAAGCAAAATGGTGTTGCTTCTGTTCCTGCTGGCAAGCCCCACTGGGCAGGCATCCAGTTATGCTGGGAGGAAGCACTTGCTGAGGACCTCATTTATGGTCATTGAAGTCGTGGGTGCATACCGAGGCAGAAACAGCTCGGTTCTGAAGACAGCATCCATGGTACGAGCTTTCCAATCATTATAGTTTTGTGATTGTGTGGCTTCCTGAGATTGCAGCTGCTTCACTGCGCAGGAGTCTTGAGGTTATGGACCCAGCAAGTGGAGTGGCAGCTTGGCAGCATTCCAATCAGGAAAGTTACTTCTTGGTCATAGAAGGGAAGTAGCTCCCTCGGTGGCCCAGCTTTTTCAAGTGACTTTGGGAGTTATTTCCAAAATATTAACCCAGAGCTTGTTTTTCTGCCTTGTCTAGGATTCCAGAAGCTCTTTAGTATAGGAATAAAGCCATTTGTATGTCAAGTAGCTGGAGCAGATTCAGTTATCTGCAGCTGAAAACTAATGAAGGCCATGTGATGTGATGGGGAGAACTTGGGCAGCTATCCTGGATCATAAGGGATCTATGGAAATGGAGCCTATAGCTAAGAGGGCGGAAAACAATAGGAAAAGGATCCTCACTGTTGTCACAATCACGTTAGCCCTTCATTCCCTGTCTCTGGAACTTTCTTTTTCACATACAACATTTCCTTAATTTAAATTACTGGTATTACAGGTGTCTGCTTCTTGCCATCAAATGAAATTCCTATTTGTATAGCATTCATTCTAGTTATTTTTCTGTTGGTATTATTAATCAGAACTTTTTCCTATCATTTTTCCCATTGCTTATTAAAGAAAAAACTCATTAGTCCTTATTTATTGTTATATCCATCAATATTACAGAACTATCCTATTCATACTAATAATTGTATAGTAAATTCCTTTAGACTATATATTTTTAATATCTGTCATCAGGAAAGTGAAGGGAAGCTAAAACCCAAGATAATTACATGACCCAATATATTTTTTTTTTTTTTTGTCTAACTGTTTTGCTAATGCAAATATTAAAATTAGTTGGGTTTTTGTTTTTTTTGTTTTTGTTTTTGTTTTTTTCTTTTTTTTTATATATACTTTTTATTGCATTTTAGGTTTGGGGGTACATGTGAAGAACATGCAAGATTGTTACATAGGTACACACATGGCAGTGTGATTTGCTGCCTTCCTCCCCATCACCTATATCTGTTATTTCTCCCCATGCTATCCCTCCCCAAATCCCCACCCCCTGCTGTCCCTCCCCTTTTCCCCCCCGACAGACCCCAGTGTGAGATGCTCCCCTCCCTGTGTACATGTGTTCTCATTGTTCAACACCCGTCTATGAGTGAGAATATGCGGTGTTTGGTTT
>PVKV010025672.1:0-29284 GCA_004027835.1 Alouatta palliata | reverse complement strand
CTGGAGTGCAATGGCGCGATCTCGGCTCACCGCAACCTCCGCCTCCTGGGTTCAAGCAATTCTCCTGCCTCAGCCTCCCGAGTAGCTGGGACTACAGGCACGTGCCACCATGCCCGGCTAATTTTTGTATTTTTAGTAGAGACAGGGTTTCACCATGTTGACCAGGATGGTCTCGATCTCTTGACCTCGTGATCCACCCACCTCGGCCTCCCAAAGTGTTGGGATTACAGGCGTGAGCCACCGCGCCCGGCCTCTTCTAGCATTTTTATAGTTTTGGGCCTTACATTAAAGTCTTTAATCCATCTTGAGTTGATTTGTTTTGTATATGGTGAGTGATAAGGGTCTATTTTCATTCTTCTGCAATCCAGTTTTCCCAGCACCATTTATTGAAGAGTGTGTGTTTTTCTTAATGCTTTTGTCAGCTTTGGCAAAGATGAGTTGGCTTTAAATATGTGGCTTTATTTCTAGTTCTCCATGCTGTTCCATTGGTTTATGTGTCTATTTTTATACCAGTACCATGCTGTTTTGGTTACTATAGCCTTGTAATATAATTTGAAGTTGGGTAACATGATGCCTCCAGCTTTGTTCTTCTTGCTTAGGATTTCTTTTGCTATGTGGACTCTTTTTGGGTTCCATTTGAATTTAGGGTTATTTTTTCAAATTCTGTGGAAAATGATGTTGGTATTTTGGTAGGAATTGCATAACCTGTAGATTGCTTTGGAAAGTATGGTCATTTTAACAATATTAATTCTTCTAGTCCATGAGCATGAAATGTTTTTTTCATTTGTGTCATCTACAATTTCTAAAGGGTGTTTTGTAGTTTTCCTTCTAGAGATCTTTCACTTCTTTGGTTAAATTCATTTGTAGTTATTTTTCTGATAGCTATTTTAAATGGGATTGCCTTCTTGATTTCATTCTTAGATAGATCATTATTGGCGTAAAGAAACAGTGCTGATTTTTTGTGCATTGATTTTGTATCCTGCAGCTTTAGTAAATCATTCGTCAAATCTGTGTTTTTTTTTCATGGAGTCTTTAGTTTTTCCAGCTATAAGATCACGTCATCAGTAAACAGGGATAATTTTACTTCTTTTCCAGTTTGGATGCCTTTCATTTCTTTCTCTTGGCTGATTGCTTTGGCCAGAACTTCCAGTACTATGTTGAATAGGAGTGCTGAAAGTGAGCATTTTTGTCTTGTTCCACTTCTTAGAGGAAATACTTCCAACTTTTTCCCTTCCAGTATAATGCTAGCTGTGGGTTTGCTGTATACAGCCTTTATTATTTTGAAGTATATTTCTTCTATGCCTGGTTTGTATGTTATGTATCACATTTATTGATTTGCATATATTAACCTATCATCGATCCTTGGTATAAAATCCGCTTGATCATGGTGTGTAATCTGTGTGATGTGCTGTTGGATTCAGTCCGCTAGCATTTTGTTGAAGACCTTAGCATCATTATTCATCAGTGATATTGGCCTGTAGCTTTCTTTCGTGTTATGTCCTTGCCTGGCTTTGCTCTCTGTGCAATGCTGGCCTCATAGAATGAGTTTGAAAGTATTCCCTCCTCTTCAATTATTTTTGAGCAGTTTGAGTAGGATTGGTATCAGTTCTTCTTTAAATGGTTAGTAGAATTCAGTGGTTAAACCACTGGGCCCTAGGCTGTTTTTTGATGGGAGACTTTATGACAGCTTTGATCTTGTTACCAATTGTTGATTTATTGAGGTTTTTTGTTTTCTCATGGTTCAATCTTGGTGGGTTGTATGTGTCCAGGAATTTATCCATTTCTTCTAGATTTTTCAACTTGTTGACATGCAGTTGTTCATACTAGTCCTAGAAATTCTTTGTATTTCTGTGGTCTCAGTTGTTTTGTCTCTTTTTCATTTCTGATTTTATTTATTTTGAGTTTTCTCTCTTTTTTTTGTTAGTCTAGTTTGTTGATTTTGTTTATCTTTTCAAAAGACCAACTTTTCATTTTGTTGATTTTCTGTATAGTTTTTTTGGTCTCAATTTCATTCATTTCTGCTGTGATAATTATTTCTTTCTTTCTATTAATCTTGGATTTGGTTTGTTCTTTTCTAGTTCCTTGAGGCAGATCACTAGGCTGTTTATTTAAAATTTTTCTATTTTTTTAAATAGATATTTATTGCTGTAAACTTTCCTCTTAGTACTTCCTTTGCTATATCCTATAGATTTTGGTATGTTATGTTTTCATTTTTGTTTGTTTCAAGAAATTTTATAATTTCTTTCTCAACTTCTTCATTGACCCATTGGTCATTCAGGAACATGTGGCTTAATTTCCATGTATTTTTCATGTTTCTGAGGTTCTTTTTGTAATTAATTTCTAGTTTTATTTCTTTGTGGTCAAAAAAGATCCTTGATACTATTTTTACTTTTAAAAATGTGTTCAGACCTGTTTTTTGGCCTAAGCTATGGTCTGTTCTGGAGAATGTTCCATGTGCGGATGAATTCTATAACATTTGGGTGAAACGTTCTGTAAATGCCAGTTAGGCCTATTAGGTCTAGTGTGCAGTTTAACTCTGATGTTCCTTTGTTGATTTTCTGTCTGGATGATCTGTCCATAACTGTTTTTAACTGAGAGAGGAGTGTTAAAGTCACCTACTGTTATTGTATTCTGTCTATCTCTTTCTTTAGATTTATTAATGTTTGCTTTATATACTTGGGAGATTCATGTTGAGTGCATAGGTATTTAGGATTGTTATATCCTCATGCTGCATTGACCCCTTTACCATTATATAGTGACCTGCTTCCTCTTTTTCACAGCTTTTGATTTGCAGCCTATTTTATTGGATATAAATATAGAAACTCCTGCTCTTTTTCAGTTTCAAGTTGCATGAAATAACTTTTTCCAGGCTGTCACTTTCAGTCTGTGTGTCATTCTAGGTGAACTGAGTTTCTTGTAGGGATGATATAGTTGAGATTTGTTTCTTTATCCATTCAGCCACTCCATGCCTTTTCATTGGAAAATTGAGGTCATTTACATTCAGTACTATTATTCCTAAGTAAGGATTTACTATTGCCATTTTGTGGCTTGTTTTCTGTTTCTTTTGTATATCCCCTCTTCTTTTCTTACTATTTTTCTTTGTGGTTAAGTGATTTTCTCTAGGAGTATGTTTAAATTCATTAGTATTTGTTTTCATTAAATCTATTATAGTTTTTTTTTTGCATTATGGTTATCACGAGGCTTACAAAAACATCTTACAGATATAGCATGTTATTTTAAAGAGATGATAATTTAGATCACAAGGAAAAGAATAGAAACAGAAAACCCCCAAAATTATACCCTTTATCCTGATCTCCCCCACATTTTTACTTTTAGTTGTTTCAATTTACTATTTCTGTATTACCTATTTCTTAGCAAGTTATTGTGGCTACTACTATTTTTGATAGATTTATCTTCTGGGCTTCATACTAGAGTTATGAGTGGATTGTGTATCACAATTACAGTATTAGAGTATTCTGGGTTTGTCCATGTCCCTAACTTTACCAATGGATTCTAAACTTTCAGGTGTTTTTTATTTTTTATTTATTTTTTGCATGCTAGTGTTTTTTTTTTTTTCTTTCTTTCAGATTGAAGAACTCCCTTTAGCCTTTCTTCTAAGACAGGTCTGGTGGTGGTAAATTCTCTCAGCCTTTGTTTATCTAGAAAAGACTATATCTGTCTTTTATATCTGAAGACAACTTTGCTGGCTACAGTATGCTTGGATGACAGTGTTTTTCTTTCAACACTTTGAAAATGTGTTTCTACTCCCACCTGGTCGGTATGGTTTCCTTTGAGAAGTCTGTTGCTGGATGAATTGAAGCTCCTGTATGTGTTATTTGCTTCTTTTCTCTTGCTGCTTTTTAAATCATCTCTTTGTCCTTGACCTTTGAGAGTTTGATTATTATATGCCTTGGGGGTAGTCTTACTTGGGTCAAATCTGTTTGGTGTTCTCTGACCTTTCTGTACCTGGATATTTATATCTTTTTCAAGTTTTGGAAAGTTTTCTGTTATTATTTCTTTGAATAAGATTCCCGCCTCTTGCTCTTCTTTTGCTTTCTCCTGAACACCAATAATTCTTACATTTGCGCTTTTGAGATAATTTTCTATATTTTGCAGGTAATCTTTGTTCCTTTTAATTCTTTTTCTTTTTTCTCCTCTATTTTCAAATAGCCTATCTTTAAGCTCACTGATTCTTTCCTCTGCTTGATACATTTTGTGGTTGAGAGCCTCTAGTGAAATTTTTGGTTCCACAGATGTTTTTCTGTTTCAAGATTTCTTTCTCTCTCTCTCTCACTCTTTTTTTTTTATATACTGTAAGTCTGGGATACATGTGCAGACTGTGCAGGTTTGTTACATAGGTATACATGTGTTACGATGATTTGCTGCACCCATCAACCCATCATCTACATTAAGTATTTGTCCTAATGCTATCCCTCCCCTAGACCCCCACTCCCTGACAGACCCCAGTGTGTGATGCTCCCCTCCCTGTGTCCATGTGTTCTCATTGTTCAACTCCCACTTATGAGTGATTTTTCATTGTTAAACGACTCTGATAAATTTCTGAATTGCTTTTCTGTGTTATCTTGAAGTTTTCCTAAAGATGCAGTTTTAAATTCTTGATCGGGGAGCTCACATATCGCCATCTCATTAGCGTCAGTTACTGGTTCCTTACTTTGTCCATTTTGGGAGATCATGGTTCCCTGTTTGCTATTGTTTCTTGTGGATGTATGTCTGTGTCTTTGCATTGAAGGATTTGTTATTTATTCTAGTCCTCTCTGTCTGACTCGTTTTGGTTAAAGATTCTTTACTGCTAGGCCACTGCCTCCTTTTTGACTCTAAATGGTGCCTTAATCCCAGGTTCTCCTTGGCTGTAGTAAAAGACTGGAGTGCTGCCCTTCCCAAATGGGGGAGGTCTCAAAGGGGATATCTGGGCAGTGTGGGGGTGGTAGCTAAGGGTTCGTGCCCAGGGGACCTGTGGAATAATCTCCAACAACATGATGCTGCTGAACAGACACTCTGATTTGGAGTATCCTTTGGACAAATTACAGAGCAGAGTTTTCAGGGCTGGGCTCGGTGGTCTTTGCTCCCTTCTTTGTCTCTGATGTCCTCAGGGATATTTCTCCCTTCAGCACTTGAGATGTTTTCTGTGGATTACGACAGGAGCCATCTCCTGCCAGAGAACCGAAGATGATGGGGAAGCTGGTTGTCTACCCCAATCCCACTTTTTCCAGGGAAGAAACAGTGTGTTGGTGGTAGGTTTTCTGCAGGCTTGATGCCAGGCCGGATGGGGAGAAGAACCATCAAAGATATGGAAGTCCAATTTTCTTACCATCTGCTCCGAGTCTTTTTACTTCTCTGTGGCTCTGGGAACTGTCTCATTATCATATTTGCATTCTGAAATATTGCTGGTGATAATCTCAGCGTTGTATATTTGTTTCTGGTTTTTTATGGATGGGAGTGAAGCCAGGTTGCTTCTATGCTACCATTTTGGAACCGGAAGTCTCCTTGTTTTTTCTGTCTTTTAATGTATAGAATTTTAACATATATTGTGAATGCAGTCTGAGGAATTTGAGCAGTGAAGCCCAACAGAAATGTGACGTCGTCTGACATTCAGTGACATAAAGAGGCATCAAAGTCCTTCTCTGCAGAGGCCGATGATGGCCTTGGGGGACATCCCCGTGGTGTGACTGTGTTGAAATTGACAAGGCCTTCCGCAGAGTGTCCTGGGTATCACAGCGTTTCTCTCTGTGGCCCCTACTGTTGGAGTCCTGCTGATGAGGCCGTTCTTGGTAGATAATGCTGAGAGTTCACAGCCAGTTTTCAGATGGGAAAATTTAAGAGAGTATATGCTTTGCCCTTTGGTCATCCAGAAAGAGGGGGATTTCACAGAGAAACAGTCTGACATTCCAGTGGGAACTCTCTCCTTAAGGTGATGACAAGCACAGAGTCGTCTGTGCACACAGACAGGCCGTCATTTCAGTTCTGGCTCCACAGCTCCCTTCTTGGTGACCTCTCTGGGTCTCCTCTGTAAAATGAGCCCAAGCATTCAGACCTCAATGTAGACCTCGTGGGTCCTTATGAAGATGACAGCAGATAATGTGTGTAAAACGCTGGGTGCTGAGCAGATGTCAGAGGTCTGCTTCTTTCCTTCTCCCGTTACCTTAAAATATCCCGTTGGCTTTTCACCAGCTGCATTTTCGCTCCCAGGCCAGCCTCCCTCTGTGTTTGCTTTAACATCACCATGGAGATCTGAGTTTGATTTAAACAAGACTCACAGCAGATAGGGATCAAGAGAGAGGCCCCGACTGTAAAGCTTTTGGGGTTACGGTCTATTCAATAAGTAATTCAGTGTGAATCAACGGTTTGATGAGGTTAGGCTCTGAGGCCTTGAGGTGCCTTTAAAATGCTTTGGGACAAGATCTGACTGAGGAATCATGAGAATTTGAGGAAATTTCTCAGCATTCCTAGTCGCCTGCCCCACCTTCTCTCCATCTTTTTTTTTTTTTTTTTTTTTTTTTTCTGAGATGGAGTCTCCCTCTGTCGCCAGGTGGAGTGCAGTGGCATGATCTCGGCTCACTGCAAACCTCTACCTCCTGCATTTAAGCGATTCTCCTGCCTCAGCCTCCCGAGTAGCTGAGACTACAGGCACGTGCCACCACGCCCAACTAATTTTTGTAATATTAGCAGAGATGGGGTTTCATCATGTTGGCCAGGATGGTCTCGATCTCTTGACCTCAAGATCTGCCTGCCTCAGCCTCCCAAAGTGCTGGGATTACAGGCGTGAGCCACGGCGCCCGGCCTCTTCTCTCCATCTTGACCTTAATACTTGCCTCTCCTTGGGTCCTGGTTCCAGGGACCCCTCTGTCGCTGCTTCTAGCCTCTCTACCTACTGAATTTCCTTCTCTCTTTCCTCTCTTCCCTTCTGCCTTCTTCCTTCCCTCACTCCCTCTTTCCCATGTATCCATCCACCTATCTGATCAACCATCAATGTTTTTTTTTCCTTCCATTCCTCTATCTTCTCTCCTTATTTTTATCCACCCTTACCACCTTTGTTCCTCTATCCCTCCCTCTCATTCTTCCATCCATCTGCTATCCATCCACCCATCCATTTCTTCATCCACTCATCCATCATGTTAACCATCCACCCATCATCCACCCCTCCACCCACCTCCCTGCCCTTCCTCCATCCATCCATTTAGGCTCTGGGGTGCAGTAAGCTGTGATAACTGACATCTAAGACTCAGAGTTTAGTAGGGGGTGTGGACAAGGAACCAATCCATGACAGTGGCATGTAATCCACTGTATGATGGAGCTGAAAGAACCAGGGAGGAAAGCCTTAGATACCCCTACTCCATTGGAGCAGAGAAACTGGTAGTCAGGGAAGACTTCCTGGAAGAAGATTCTCCCTGGTCCCCAGATACCGCAGCCTCCCTTCTCTTCCAGCTGCTCTCCTTACACAGTGCTTTCAGTGCTGCTACAGCCACGATGGCTCTTTTTGTCTGCTCCTGGCCCAGCTTGTCCCCACCATCCCAAACACGTATCCTGCCAAGGTCTAGCAAGTCTGTGCAGCAGCTGCCAGCCATCCTTCTGTAATCCTACGCTGCGTGATGGAAGTGCAGCTGCTGGCCCTGGAGGTGGTCGGGACACTCCGCCCCTCTGTACTCTGGCTGGGTCTGGGTCCCAGCTTCTGCCGTAGGAGCTGCCCTGAGTGAGTCGCGGCCCACCAGGGTTCACCCTGGCATGGTGTGCCGCTGGCATACCACTCTCCTTTCCTCCCCTGTGTCCCGGTCACTCGGCCTTGCTCCTGTAGGCCAATGGCTACCTTCTGGTGCTAGTTCTTAGGAACAAAGCAAACTGGGGCAGAAAGGGGGTCTCCAGCTTTGTCCAAGTGAGACTGCCCCAGCCAGAGCGTTTGTTCTGAATTTAGCTTTCTGACGGTGTGCAAGGGAGTCTGGCTTCTCTCCCTGGCAGGGTGGCGGCACTGCCCATGCGGGCGACCCTGTGCCTTCTGAGCTCACAGGCGGCTTCCCAGCCCATAGGATCAGCTCAGATGCTTTTCTGAGAACTGGGAGACAGATGCTTAGTGGGGAAGGGGAGCCTGGAATGTCGGGGGATGGTTTGATTCTGCACCTATGCTCAGCCGAGAATCCTCTCTCAGGGTTGGTCCTCCCAGCTCTTGAGGATTCTCCCTCCAGAGTCCTCCCATCGAGGGTGAGGGGGCCCTCCTTGCAGGGCTTGCCCCTCCTGCCGGGCCTCCCCAAGCACCCTCACTGCTTCACCTGCCCCCAGACTCCACTGTCCTTTCCCAGACGTGGGAGCCCTTCTGGATTTCCTCCTCCCACACCGCCTGGGTCTTGCCTCACCCTTGGGTTCTCCCAGTGTCTCCACCACAGTCTCCGGCCTGTCCCCACCATGGCAGGCAGCTCCCTGTCTCTAGGGTCTGGGTTTTTGTGTTCTCTGTACCTGGCAGAAGCTCCAGAACCGCTGTGAGCCCCTGGGGCTCGCAGAGCGGAATCCACATCCACCAGGCATGGAGTGTGAATTTCAGTGATAACGGCCTCCCATTTCCTCAAACCAGGACACTGGATAATGGTATTAACCCTTCCTAAAGAGACTCTTAATATGGGCATGCCAAATTCCTCTCCAGAAAAATTCTCCCTCGAAAAGTACCACATCTTTAAATATTGTAATTATAACGTGTTATCATCTTAGGGATCTTGGAAACTATGACACAGATGTGGCGTAAAAAACAATCCCCTGTGTGAACCCCACTTCGTGAGATTAAAACTATTCATATTTGAGATGAATATTCTCACTAGTCTTGAGATGCAAATATATACATGTTTTATAAACTTGGAATCCCAGTTGAATTATGTATTAAACATTTTCTTATGATCTTCTGTATTATCACAACCACATTTTTTTTTTGAGATGGAGTCTCATTCTGTCACCCAGACTGGAGTTCAGTGGTGCGATCTCAGTTCACTGCAACCTCTGCCTCCCACGTTCAAACAATCCTCCTGCCTCAGCCTCCCGAGTGGCTGAACTATAGGCGCCTGCTACCATGCCTGGCCAATTTTTGTATTTTTAGTTGAGATGGGGTTTCGCCATGTTGGCCAGGCCAGTCTCAAACTCCTGGCTTCAGGTAATCCACTCACCTCGGCCTCCCAGAGTGCTGGGATTACAAGCATGAGCCACTGCACCTGACCCACAGCCACTATTTTTAATGGCTATATAATATACTCTCATCTGAAGGAGGTATTATTTATCTAACCAAGTCCTCATCGTTAGACCTCTGAGCCATTTCTGGTTTTCTAATGCCGAGATGTCACGGGAGCTGTGGTGAATGTCCTTGTACATACGCTGCTCCTACGCCTCTGTGTCCTTAGCAGAAGCTCTTCTGTGAGGCCATCCTTCTGCATATCAGACTGCAGGGTGCTAGGATGCTGGTGTGCCTTTGGGTGTACAGAGGGCCTGTCTCTGTGGCTGTTGCTGACGTGACTGGAGGGTTAGAGACTGAAGGGCCATATAGGCAAGGGGTAGTAAGATACACGTGAGATCGACCTCTTTTCCTGGTGCGAATATATCTCCATCTGAAGGAAAGCTCGACAAGGCGAGACAAGGATACGCCTGCTGTTCTGTAAATCCCATTCACGGCTGCAGGCGCTGCTTTCGGCATCAAGGATTCAGCCTGCTCAGAACACTAGGGCCAGGCATCCAGGATCCTGTCAACCAGCCGGAGAACGGAGGAGCCAGGGCGGTGGCCTGCGGTTGCACGCTGCCAGGTATGGCTGCACTCAGGTGGCGTGGAGCCCAGTCCTACCCCTGGGCATGCTGGGATAGGTTCCCTTAGGAGGGACTTTGGAAATAGGTTCTGAGGGATGAATAGAAGTTTTCCAGGCAGGAAGGGTATGTGGAGCAGGGGAAGGCAGTCTAGGCAGTGGGAGCAGCGGGGCAACGGCGCGGAGGCTGGGAAATGTCGGGGCTTTGGGGCACGCCCTGGTAAGCGTGTAGGCTGGTGGTCAGGATGTCTGGTGTTCGTGGCTGCCATAAAAACGACCGCAGACGTAGGTCTGGAAGCAGCACAGTTGTGTCACCTTACAGCTCTGGAGGTCACAGCCCAGCCAGGGCTCACTGGTCCTGTCAAGATGTTGCCTGAGCTGCCTCTCCCAGCGCTTTGGGGAAGAATCCGTTCTCTTGCCTTTTGCAGCTTCTAGAGTTAGAATGCAGAGGCTGCCTGCCATCCACGGCTCAGGCCTTCCTCCCAAGCCAGCATCGTCGCCTCCCTCTGACCCCCTTTTTTTTTTTTTTTTGTCCTGTATTGTTCTCTGTCCACAGCCAGAAAAGGTTCTCCCTTTTAAGGACCCATGGGATGACACTGGGCCCACCTGGGTAACCAAGGGTAATCTTCCCATTTCGAGGTCTTTCGTCAGACCTCTAAAGCCCCTTTGGCCGGATGAGGTAATATGCACATGCTCTGAGCGTTAGGATGTGGACCTGTTCTGGGGGCCTTTATTCTGCCTAGCACACAGGCGTGAAGGCATGAGACCCATGGTCAGAGGCTGCTTGTCAGCGGAAGGACTGGCTGGGGGCACCAATAGTGAACGTGAGATATGAAGAAATGTTTTTAGATAACGTAATTTTGTAAACATTCTTGAGCACCCCCTCTGTGCGAGGCACTTTGCCAGGACTTAGGATTGGCTGACTTGACAGAGAGGAAGGGATGGATAGGGGACCAGGATCTAGTGTTGAGGGCCCTACACAAGAGGGTAATTGGGCATTTCAGGGGAGATGATGTCTGAACTGGGCTTTGAAGGATGGATAGGAGTTTTCAGGCAGACAAGGGACACATCATGTGGAGAAACACAGGGGCATGGAGCAGCCTGTGTGGAGGGACCCTAAGGAGTTTAGAGGGGCTAAAGCGTGAGGTGGGAGGAGGACGGTGGGGGAGTGTGCTGGTGATCTAGCTGGGGTTGGATTAAGGAGGCCTCGTGTGCCAGCCGGTGGGGCCTGGACTCTGTTCTATAGGTGATGGGAAGTTAGGCCTGGGATTTCAATAAGTTAGGCTTGTGGATTTGAGCAAACATTTGGCTGCAGCCTTTGCAGGGGACAGGAAGGAGGAAATTGCAGGGTTCAGGGAGGCACGGTTTCAGCCACTGGGTAAAGGAGGCATGGCATTCGATAGGATGCCTGGGCCACTGAGCCTCCCCCTTTCGCCCTCCAGGACGCAGTTGAGTGCAAAGTCCTAGCGTGTGTGTTCCTAGAGGGGCTGAGCCTGGGGCAGGACTCAGTACTTTGAGTTGCCCCACTCCCACTGTATCCTGTGTGCACCGCATACACACACTCATGCACACTCATGCAGACATGCACAGTCCCTCCTCCATACTGACACATATGCATGCACAACTCTCACATGCAGATGCACTCACACTTGTGCACACACACACCCACGTGAGCACATTCACAAGCAAGCACATGCATGCATGCACACACTCACACTTGTGAAGACACACTGACACATTCACATACACACGCTGTTGCACACATGCACCCACACACGCATGCCTTTGCTTGTGGTCTGAGAAGAACAGAGCCAGCTCTCCTGCCCTGTGCATTAAAGGCACACTCTGCCCTGGAGACGTGCTGCATTTTAACGAAACCTTCCACCCTTACACATGGGAAACACGAGGAAACTGTCTTTGTTTTCTGTTATGTGGTAAACCTCGCTGAGTGTACGCTGAAGGATGGAGCCATAAACCTGTTTACAGGGCGAGCAGCATCTGGGGATTGTGCTGGCGCCTGAGTGGCATGGAAGGCCAGCTAGAATTTTCAAGGTGTGACACTCTTTTTATAAGGGTCCTTGTGAGCGGCTGAAAGATGGCAGCACCAGGGAGCCAAAGTCCTGTGTTTCTTGGAGCCTGCTTTTCCTGTCCACAGAATGGGAACTGACAGGAGGATTGCATGCGACACTCTGGATGGAGTTTGCATGCAGCAGTTTTTATTATGCCATGGATGTTAGTTTCGGGGTAATAGCTAATGTTTGTCTGAGTTTGGGAGAAGCATGGGCACCTGATTCTGGATGTCCCACCTCTGCCATTTAGGAGTGACCTTGGGCAAGTCCTCTGCCATTTCTAATCCTGTCCTCCTACCTTTAAAGTGGGTCTGCTGAGATAGGGCAAAGGTGCTTTGTGATGCCCTCAGTGACTGTGGGACCCACACTTCCTGGAAGGTGGCCCTTGGCCCCTATCCCTACCCCTGACCCTGCTGGGCCTCAGCTTGGCCAGGTGTGCAGTCCTGGGTCCCTACATCAGGCCTCTCTCATCTGCAGAAAATGCAGAAAGCTGAGTCGCCCTTTTCAATGCAATGGGGAGTGAGAAGAGAAGGCCCCTGAACCAGCCCCGGTAGGGACGGGTCAGCAAAAACCCCCAGGGCACGTGCAGGGCGACGGGGAGCAGCCCCACCAAGGGGCAATGAGTTTTCAGTTGATGCCACAGGAAGACACAAGAGTGAGCTAGCGGAAGGCTGGAGGGGTCCTGGGGCAGGGGAGCTTCATGGCTGGTGTTGTCTGGCTCTTCAGACATTTATGAAGCACTTACCAGACACTTGGCCTGTATCAGGTGCCATCAGCTGGAGACTCTTTCTAGTTACACTGTCACTTCTTCCTCCTCCTCCTCACCCCACCCACCTTCCCTTCCTCCTTCCCTTTCTTCTGAGTTTTTCTGAGCACTCAGCACATTCCAGGTATACCCTAGAGTCTGGAGATTCAGCGTGAATGAGTCAGACACAGCCTCTGATTCCGTGGGCCTCATGTTCTAGCAGAGAGGCAGACAAGTCATCGGGTGATGCCCATCTCATAGGGAGGAAGTGCTGTGGAAGTGGTGCTTGGGACGGGGCAGCAATGCAGGCCCAGGGGTCAGGCTGGCTTGCCTGGGGAAGAGGTCTCCCACCAAGACTTCAGGATGAATCTAAGTTAGCGAACAGTTAGAGGGAGTATTTCAGAGCAGGCCACCCATGCAAAGTTTGAGAAACTGACAATGGATGGGACATTAAGTGTGAGGTGGAGTTGGTGGGGGGGGCAGGGCTGTGGGGGTCACAGAGGTCATTGTCTTCACTCCACGGGGACCCTTAGAAAAATAGCGTCATGTCTCAAAAAGGCTAGCTCAGAAATCAGAGGTGCTGGAAGCTGTGCCCTCTGCAGGGTGAACCATTGAAGGTGCAGGGATGGTGATGTATCAGTTAGCTTTTGCTGCATAACAAATTATCCCCTCCCCTCCGCCCGCAAGTTTGTGGCTTAAAACAACAGCCATTCATTGAGCTTGTGATTCTGTGACTGGGCTGAGCTGGCTGGATTGGGCTCAATTGTGCATCTATAGTCAGCAGCCAGTTATCTTGGTGGCTCTGTTTCGAAGGCTTGGCTGGCCTTTGCTTGGGGCAATGGGGAAGACTGGGCCACATGACTCTCATCTTCCAGCAGGTTACCCTGGGCTTATACACAGGGCACCTAGGCATAGGTTCAAGAAAGAACAGCAGCACACAGGGCTTGAGGCATAGGCTTGGAAGTCACATAAGATCACTTCTGCAAATTTTGTTGACCAAAGAAAATCACAAAGATTGACCTTTATTCAAAAAGTGGGGAAATAACTTGACTTATTGAAGGAAGGACCATTGCAAATGGGTGTGGATACAGGGAGGGGATGAATTGAGCCATTTTTTTTCAACAGAGATATTTGGTCTGGAGAAGAGAAGGTATGAGGCTGTTTCCCAACTACTGAGTGCTTTCTGGGGTTCAGGAGACAGGCAGTGCCATGGGGTACTGAGGGCAGAGCTAGGATCCAGGACTCTGTTGGGAAGATCTTTCTGCGAAGTGGAGGTCCCTCACGGGGTCTGGCTGGCCTTGGACCCTGGTGGCACCAGGAAAGACTGTGTGAGCCTTGTTGAGAAACATATGGCCAGAACTCAGGTGACAGAGAAAGGGTGGCCTCTCAGGTTGTAGCAGTGGGCCCCGTATTGAATGGACCACATGCTCTGGTTGACCTTGCCCAATTCATGAGTTTTCATTTAAACCTTTGTAGTCAGTGCTCCAGGCATGCAATCCTCCACCTATTTGGAAAGCGTTGCAATAAAGAGCCCATAATTTCTAGAGTGTATGGATTTCTTCCTGCAGAAGCTCATCAGTTTCTCAGCTTTCATCTGCAAACACTGGTGTTTTGAGTCAGCCTTCTTCCAGGCTGAGCTGGTGTCATCTGAACTGTAGATTGGCAAGCCCATCTCAGACAAACAGGCCCCTCTGCACTGGTCCAGGGACTCGGCTGAGACATGCTGGGTCCCCAGGAAAGTGTAGACAGAAGCTGGATCTCTGGATCTAAGAGGCAGCAAGCTATATCAGGGTGTGCTTGCTGCAATAGCAAACAGCTCCAGTGATCCAGGGCTTCCTAGGGTGCAGTTTCTCTCTTGTGCAATGGTCCCATGTGGGTATTGCTAGCCAGGTGCTTCCTGGGCAACTCTTCTCTAAGCAGTGTGATGCAGGGACTCAGATTCCTTCCCTCATGTAGCTCTGCACACTCCTCTCCTGCTAACCAGGGCCTCGGAGTCCTCCAGTCTCCCAGGCAGAGGAGTCAAGAAAACATGGATTATACATGGAGGACTTCCAGCCACACGCTATTGGCTGGATCTCAGCCACTGGGCTGCTCCCATCTGCAAGGGAGGCTGGGAAATGTAGTCCACCCTGTGCCCTGGGGGCAAGGGTTTGGCTTGTGAACACCCAGCTGGCTCCAGTAGAGAACGGCCACAGCAACACCACTTAGGGGTGAGCAGACCTGAGTGCCAAGTGGGCTCTCCCATCTCCCATCTGGGGCTCTCTGGGCTCCAGAGTCCCCATCTGTAAAATGAGTACCGTGATATTCTCTACCTTCTTGGGAGCCTTGGATGAGATTGAGGAGAGAAAGCACTAAGCCACATCCTGCTGGCACAGGTTCAGTTGGCACAGCCGGCCAGTGGACATGTGGGGGCACTGGAGAGGTTCTGGAAGCTTCTTATATGCCCAGCTGGAGGCAGACCTCATGGGATGCAGGAAGGCAGGGAGTCCAGTGTGGCCATGGAAGGAGGCTTGCTGTCACTGGAGGGGCTGCACACCTCACCCACTTGTTCTCTTTCCTGGCCTCACTGAGCACATCACCTCCCCTGAGCTCTGGGCCCCATCTTGCAAGCTCGGGCAGTAGCAGTCACATCCCTGGGGAGGACTCCGTGGGATTCAGGACCCACATGGTCCTGAGACCTCTTCTCAGACCTTATCCGCCATGCTCCACCAGCCAGCCCGCCTGCCACCATGGCAACCTGGAGCCTGCATGGCATGCGTGATGCCACTCAAAGCAAAGTAGGTTCTCGGCCTGGCACCGTGCCTCCTGCTTGCCTCCTCTGCCTGCCTGTATCCTCTGTCTGCCGTTGCAGGGGACAGCAGGGTGCCCGGTGCTCCAGTTAGCACGTGCGTACCAGCACGTTTGCCATCACTGGTGTTTGGTTCTGTTCTCCACCTTGGAGATGGAACCCTGGGGCTTGTTCCCAGCTCTCTCTCGGGTACTCGGGGACCCTACGGCTGTTTCGCTCCATCCCTTGCCCACATAGTGTTTGTATTTAACTTCTGTTTGTGTCCCCAGCACAAGCTGTTGACTGAAGGCCCAGGGAAGGCACTGGGCTGTGCTGTGAGTCAGAGGGGACACTCAGCTGGGTCATTTGGCATACCATGCCATGCGTTTCCCAGGACAGTCCCTGTTCCCACAGCTTTTCCTGTGTCTTCTCTCTGCCCTAGAGAGAGTGCATGAGAGGTGGCTAAGAACGCAGGCTTGTGGACCTGTGAGATCTGAGTTCCAGTCCTGGCTCTGGCTCTTGTTAACTGTGTGGCCTTGGGAAAGTGCCTTTCCCCCCCTGAGCCTGGTTTGCTCCATCTGTGATAATAGTGTTGCTGGGTCCAGTGGTGATGGATGTAAAACACAGAGCCCAGGCACATGCCAGGGAATTTGCTATGGTCATTCATGGTCCTCCTTTAGCAGCAGCATACTTCTTGGCAATGGGAGTGTGCGGGGTGAGGTTCTTGCCCCCCGTAACTCCCTTTGTGCAGTCAATGTGCATCTCCAAAGCCACAGCGTGGCCTCCATCTGCAGCAGTGCTGGAGACAACGAGTGACTCTGCACAGGCGGGGCCCTGGGGTCTGGCACCTCCGCGGGCTCTGTGGGATGGCCACTGCAGCCCCTCTCTGGTCTCCCTGTCTCTGCTTTCTCCTCCCCCAGTCTGGAGGGCTCCTGTCCCTGATGCCTTCTGCCTGCCACCTTGAGAATGAAATCTAGAGGGGCAGACTTGCAGGAGAAGGAAGGCAGTGGCTGGGGCAGGGCTGGGCATCATGCTGCCTCCCCTGTGGCTGACCTTGAGGTGCTCACTTCCTTTGCAACCCCCAGCTACTCATCTGTGAACTGAGGTGGGAGGGGTTGGACCAAACGGGTGCATTCCAGCCTGGTTGGTGACCCCTTTGCTGCTTTCCGCCATGAGCCCTGCATTTTGGAAAACCAAGCCCACCCCCTTGTATGGGTCGGTCATCACCCCACCTAACGTGGTCGGACACACCGCCTTTGTTCAACATGTCAGAATTGTGTCTCCATCACTGTCTGTCCCTGACCTTCTCCTGTCACTGCCCTCTGGAGTGGGCCACTGGACTGCTTTGTCTCAGAGCCAGCTCGGCCTCCTTGGGCCATGCCCTTCTCTGGGACCTGGGCCCTGGGCTGGAGGAGTATATTCCTGGAGCCTGGAGCTTCTTCTAGGTCCTGGTTGCTCTGCCCCCTTCCGTAGCCTGGGCAGACCCCTCCCTGGCCTTCCTTTCCATTGGCACTGCCCGTGGGCCCATGACGGCTGTCCAGGGAGGGAGGTGTGTGGACTGGGCTGGCGTGTTGGGACTGGGGTCTACACTCAAGTTTGAGGCCCCCTGCAGTGCAGGTCAGTGCTGGGGCAGAGGTGGGTGGCACCAGCCCCTCGGTGCTCCTGTCCCAGTCGCCTTGTGGGTCAGTGCCAGGCCAGGTCGCCATCCAGGCCATCTCTCAGACTCACACACTCCTTAGTCTCTCCCTTGCCTCATGCATCAGCATTTCCTCCAGGATGTCCCAGAACGGGGCCTCCTCTCTGATCCGGTGGCACGGCCGTCTCTCGCCTGGATGCGATATCCCAGGTCTCCCTGTGCTGCCCCTGCCGCAAGAGTCCACTCCAACATCAAAGTGAACTTTCAGAGAGCAGAGGCCTCCTCACTGCTGCTGTTGGACCCAGGGCTTCTCAGCACACTGGGAGGTCCACGTAGCCCCCCGGTACCCTCGGGGATCCGCAGGCCCTGGCCCCCTCCCTGGCCAGTTCTCTAAATGTCCTAGTATACACCCGTTCCAGCACCTGCCTCCTCGGCCCCCTTCCCCTCTCTCCGCTTCCCAGCCTTTGCCCCAGCTCATGCCTCCCGGGGAACTGCTCCTGACCTGCTGGCTCTGATTCCTCAGGTGCCAGCTGAAGGCTACCTCCTCTGAGCCACCCCCACCCCACCGATCCACCCTAGGGGAAAGTGCCCTCTGCGTTGGAGGCTCTGGTTCTCTTCATTGCACTGATTATAACTGCTCAGGACTTTAAGTGCATTATTTATGATGATGTTACTTTAATGCTGTTTCCTTTGAGAATGTTACCATTGTTATTTCTTTCTCTGTGGCCTGTGTGTCTGCTCCATTAGGTGACAGGCTGGAGGAAGCGGCAGCCCTGGCTGTGTGGTTCCCTCTTGCGTTCCAGCGCCTACAGCCCTTCCGTGGAGTAGAAAGTGGAGACAGGAGGGTTTTTGCTTTTTAGGGACAGGGTCTCGCTCTGTCGCCCGGGCTGGAGTGCAGTGGTGCAGCCATAACTCATGGCGGGCTCCAACTCCTGGCCTCAAGCAGTGCTCCCATCCCAGCGTCCCCCAGTGCTGGGATCACAGGTGTGCACTGCCACGCCCAGCTCAGACTGGACATTTCGTTTGGAGCATCTGAGAGGCTGGCCTGCAGTCACCTTTTGGGGGGACAGGTCAGTTTCGTGCCTGGGACCAGCCCCACCCTGGCCTAGCCCCTGGCATGAGCTGGTGCTGGGAGACCCTGGCTGCTCCGCAGTGATCTCTGGGGTGGGGTGGGTGGCCTTCTTCAGTTTGTTTCTTGAGAACAGTGGTGTGCTGGTGAATGTTGAACAATCAGCACTCCGGGAAGAAAAGAAAGAAAACCCAGCAACACTGATTTGTAATGTCTGCCAGTTTTCGTGGTGTAAATTCTCCCACCACGGCGGCCAGCGTCAAGCTGCCGAGGTGACATCATCAATGCAGCGTTGGGAAGAGGCGCACTCCTCGCTCCCCAGCAAGGGCTCGGCATGCTGTCTTAGGAGGATGGCAGGGTGCTCCCTGTCCTGGCACCTGTGGGTCTGTGCACAGCTGGGAGGGTGCTGCTGGCCCAGCGGAGAGTGGGATGTTGCCAGCTTTTCCCAGGATCTGGGCCCCTGGCCCGTCACCCTGGGTCTCACCTTGTTCCTGGCCATGTGTGAGGAGCAGGTGGTGGGATGGAGCTGCAGGCTTGGCCCAGCGAGGGGGCTCTGCCATCGTTAACTGTGTGACTCCCGGCGAGCTCTAAGCTCCCTCTGAGCCTCTGGCTCTTCGTCTGTAGAGTGGGGTGGGATGGTCATCGTAGGTCCTTGAGGAAACCCTACAATGGCAGGCAGAGATGGGCAGGAAGGACTGGCAAGCTCTGTCTCCAGCCTGGGTGCTCTGGTCCTGTGTTCTCTGTGACCGTGGAAATATCACATTGTCCCTCTGGCTTCATTGCCTCTGTCCACCCAACGTGGACACTGCCTGGCCTCTTGGCTATAAAATCCGAGTCCACACAGTCCTCTGAACTGGGGGAGGAAATGGAGGCTTGGAAAGATCTAGAGGCTGTCCCAGGTCCCCCAGTGTATGGGCAGCGCACCCCTCCTCATGGTGGCAGGAACACCCCCTCTGCTAATGTGATGTGTGACCCCCACCCCCTGCAGGGCTCACAGCAGCTCCCTAGCAGAGCCCCTGTGCCTGCCATGGCCCTTCCCCAGGGCTCTCAGCAGGATGGAGGAGTGAGGGTGTTCGGGCGCTGTGGTGGGTGTTCTGCCTGTGAGACCTCCTTAAGTCCTCCCTACCACTCCTTCAGCACAGACAGGCCCCCGTGTGCCCCAGGAAGGCCACCCAGCCAGTGTGTGTCAGGGCCTGCTCTAAAATCAAGGCTTGGGGGACATTGGACCACACAGTCCCGGGCACCACCTCCAGAGGGAGGGGGCAGGCATTCTGCTCCCAGGACACTGGCGTGGGGCTGTGCCCTGCAGGGCTGCAGGGTCAGCAGGAAGGCAGAGTGGATCCCCGGTCTTCTGTGACCTTGTCCCTGCTGTGGGCTGAGTCCAGGGACCCGGGATGTTGGTGCAGTTCCGGGAGGTGCCAGCTTCCACAGGCTGCAGGTGTGCGTCCTCCCTCCTGCTCCCTCCAGCCTCTCACCGCCCAGAGCATCAGATCCTCCCACAGCAGAATCCACGAGGAACGGCGCCCCGTGCAGGAGCCTCCTTTTCCGGTTTTGCTGAAGGCTCCAAATCCCTGGCCTTGACCGCTGTGGGGTGACCCTGGGCTCCAGAGTCCCCCAGGCTGGGCCTGCATGGCCTTTGGCAAGTACCTGCTGTCAATCTCCACAGCCGCAGCCTGGGCAACAGACTTCCCCTGAGGTGAGTGGGCCGGAGGAAGGGCCTTGCCTGTGGAGGCACCTCTGCAAGTCTACCGTCCTGGTTTCTGTTGCCTGCGTGTCCTGTGGAGGCACCTCTGCAAGTATACCGTCCTGGCTTCTGTTCCCTGCGTGTCCTGGGAACGCCAGCCTGAGAAACTGGTTTGGGCATGGCAAGAATTTCCCCTTCATTTTGCAATGACGCCCACTGGCCTAAATAAATGACACCTGACCCCTCCCGGATTAAGAACCCGACAGCCGAGTGGCTCTGCTCCCTTGCTGGGTCTCACAAACAAACCTCCAAGGCTCCTGAGCTGTCAAAGGTTGTCGGGAAGCCCAGGCACCAAATCACGTTCATTTTACAGCAGGAAATTCAAGGCCTGCAGAGGGCCCAGCTCAGTCTTCAGACGGGCCTGCAGTGACTGCGCTGTCAGCATTTAGGAATTGCGAGGTCTCACATGAGCAGCCTGGGGTCCCCACCTTGCTGGAGAAGTGAGGAAGGGGGGTGGCAGCAGGCCAGCATCCTCGCAGGGCCTCGAAGTCCACCTGAGGTGGGGATGGCCCACCAGACAGGGCCTGGCCTCTGCCTCATCCACACTTCTGGGCCCTGGGGCTCTTTGAGCTTGTGCCCCAATCTAGTCCAGCTTCTTCTGGTTATAGAAGGGAAACTGAGGCACAAAGTCATCATGATCCAGGCCTGGGGAGTTAGACGTGGTGCACAGGTCTCAGGAGGGCCAGCGCTTGTCTTCTCCCCCGGGACGCAGGAGGCGTGGAAGGTGGTGTGGTTTTCATTCTCTGTCCTTTGCTGTCCATCAGCCTGTGTCCTCCAGAAACAGGCACACTGACAAGGCTCCCCGTGGCTGTAGACCCAGAGGAGAAAGTGGGAGGGGTGGGAGTTGCGGGCCAGGGCCTGTGTTTCGCCTGGCGAGGGGAAGCCTGGGTCTGCTGTTCCTGAGACGTTTTCTCCCACCCTCAGTGAGGGGACCGTCAGATCCCAGGGCTCGTGGCTCTGAGCCAGGAAAGGCCTCAGGACGGCTTTGCAGGCTTTGCAGCCCAGGGAGGCCATCCAGCTCTTGAAGAGGCCTTCCCAGCACACACTGCCCCTGGAGGGTGGCTCCTGGGGCCCATTACTAAGAACCATGTTGCAAAGTGTTATAGGCCAGGTGTGGTGGCTCACGCTTGTAATCCCAATCCTTCGGGAGGCTGACGCAGGAGGATTGCTTGAAGCCAGGAATTTGAGGCCAGCCTGAGCGACGTAGCAAGACCCTCCAGCATTGTGCCTGGGTAGGAAGCGCAGGGAAGGCTGCTGCCATCAGCTCAGTGGGAGCAGCACATGTGTCGGATGTCTTGTGTGTGGCAGGCCTTGGGCTGGGCTCAATGCGGTCACCTCATTTCCTCCCTGGACAAACCCCACAAGAGAGGGTACCTTTACCATCTGTGTGTACTGATGGGGCGCCTGAGGTTGCCAGATGGTCACACAGGTAGCGAGTGGGGAGGTGGGGACCTCCCGTGCCGGCGGTGAAGCCCGTGTGTCTCCGAGATACTGCCTGGCCTCCCAGACTCCACATCTGCCCCGGAAAATCCAGCTGTGCTGAGTGGGGCCTGAACCTGGATGACAGTGGGGGGCATGTTTTGGAGCCATGGGGCCCTGAGGACAGGCTTCCTGGGGGCAGCCGTGGAGGCGGGGCCCCTCTGCCAACGAAGGGCTCAGTGGTGAAGGGCACAGGGGAAGTATGGTGGTTCCATCCCACACTCACCTGCCTTTGGCCATGGCCTCCTGGGGGCTGCAGCCTGGATTGGGAGAGTCTGAGATGTGCTGGGGACAATTCTGGCACAGCCGGAGCTCCAGAGGAGCGTGAATGTCAGCATAGCCAGCGTGGGCGCATGCAGGGTGACCTAGGGGGCCTCTGGTAGAAGAGCAAAGCCTTGTGTGGCTGGACTCGGGCTCTTGAGGGGCTTTGAGTCACTGAACCCGACTGTTTTCACCCCATCCCTGAGGTCTGCAGGGTATATGGGAGGCAGGTGCTGGGGTCTGCGGGGAGAATGGGAGGTGGGTGCTGGGGTCTGCGGGGAGAATGGGAGGCAGGTGCTGGGGTCTGCGGGGAGAATGGGAGGTGGGTACTGGGGTCTGTGGGGTGTACGGGAGGCGGGTGCTGGGGTCTATGGGGTATACGGGAGGCGGGTGCTGGGGTCTGCGGGGTGTGTGGGAAATCACATTTCAACACGAGCTTTGGAGGGGCCAGGCATCCGAACCATATCACCACACCTGAGGGTGGTGGAGGGAGGCTGAGGTGCGGCCAGAGGCCAGGAACAGGCTCGCCCACCTGGGGTCTGCTCTGAGGGCTCTTCTGGGAGCATGTGTCCCTGGGCTTCTGCACGCAGGTCCCATCCAGCCATCCAGCTGTCAGCTGTGGCAGTGGGGTGGAGCTGTCTGCCCATGGCTTCGCTTTGGCCGTGGAGGACAGCCTTGTCTTACACAGTATTCCTGGGGCGGCTGCTGGAACTGAGCAGAGTGGATTCATCTTCATTTATTGAAGGATGGGCTCTGTGTGGTATACCAGGAAGGTATGGGCGTGGCTAGGCCTTCTCAGGAACACAGAGCCCCAGGGCGGCATCAGCACTGGTGATCTCGCCCACAGAGGGCAGACCCGAGGGCTGAAGGCCCAGGAAGAGCCAGTGCTCCTTCATGCCTCCAGTGCTCATGGGGCCTGTTCTGTGCTGGGCTCTGTCCTGGTGGCAGGGCTGTGGCAGGGACCACTGAGGCAAACTCCTGCCTCCTGGAGCTTGAATTCCAGGGGAAGCCAGGCCACAGCAAGATAGCCCAGCAGTCAGCTGTGGGGCTGAGGGCAGTGATGGCAGCAGAGACAAAGACACGCGTGGAGTGGTGGAGAAGGCAGGTGGGGAGTGGAAGTGCTGCTGTGCAGAGTTCTGCAGGGCAGGCCTGAGCCGCAGGGGGTCTGAGAGGGGCATGTCTAGGGCCAAGCAAAGGCCCTGGGGTGGGCCTGGGTGTGTGCAAGGCCAGGGTGGCTGGAGAGGAAGGAGCAAGGGGAGGGGCTGGGCTGTGCCAGGGTGGGGTCCACCTGGCCGACGGTGCTTTGGATTGGTAAGTGCTTCAGCTTTTATCTGCTTTTACTGGGAGCGAGGGGGTTGTGAGCTGGCCCGGACTTAGATTTTGTCAGGATCACTGCTCTGATGAGACTAGGCAGGAGGGGGCGGTGGGGCGGGGGAGCCCTGACCCCAGGAAGACGTCTCCTCACCAGTGTGAGTGAGCCGAGTGGCTGGCTCACAGCATGCATCCACTGGCAGGACTTGCCGTCACCGTGACCTGGAAACTTCGCCGCTGAGCAGGCATGTGGGGCTGCTGTGACCATTTCAAAGATGAGGAAATTGAGGAAGCGAGAACGCAAGGGTTGGTTTAGGGCTGGCAGAGTTGGTGACTTTTGACTTGGTGCAGAACCGTCTTCATCGAGGCACAGGTGCGTGCACGCCTGTGTGTATGGGGACGGGCCGCACAGCTCCTGCCTAGAGCACTGGGGAAGGAGCCTGTGACGTCTCGAGGCCCCCTGCGGTATGGCTGGAGCCCAGGACGGGCTTCCCTGGTGCCGCTCTGTTCCAGCCCAGCTCCCTGGAGACGCTGCTGGGGGCTCACAGCAGCTGGGCATCCCTGCGCCCCTGCACGCTCTCAGGGCCTTGGCATCAGCATTCGGCTAATTTACCAGGTCCTACTGTGCCTTCCGCTCTAAGGGCATTTGATGTGGGAGACATGAAGGAAATAGCAGCAGAGAGTGGTTAAGGTACTCTGGGAAAGTGAATCCGCCTTAATAGACCTGGAAATCACAGTGTAATTGAAGAGAAAGACCTGCAAAAATATAACAATGAAAATGCATTTTAAGAGGCCAGCTGGAAAAACCGAGAAAAGGCAGATGTGTCATGGAGGGATGTGCCTGGAAAAGCCCCTTCCCCTCTGTGCACGCACCCGGCGGGTCCCTCCCACAGGGCACCCTCTGTCCTATGAAGGACCCGGGGAGGTGGGGTCACCCTGGTTAGGGATGAGAACACTGAACCAAGGCCACAGAGTGGTGGGGTCAGGACTTGCACGTGGACTCTTGTGTGTTTCGGGTGTGAGGACGGAGCACAGCCCCTGAGCCTGCTGCTGCCTCTGCTACTGGCTGTGCGGCCTTGGGCAAGTTACTTGACCTCTCTGACTTCAGCGTCCTCCTCTGGGGAATAGAATAAGAATAGTCCTTGTCTCTCGGTGGCTGTGGAGTGCCCATGAGTGAAGCCAGCACAATTCCTGGAGCCGTGCCCAGAAGGCTGGCAACCCTGTCCTGTGGCCAGGAGCCATTGTCCTGGGCCCTGTGGTGCCTGGCACTCGGGTATGCTTGGGAAGCTTTTCCAGGCCCGCTTTTCGTTGTAAGGAATAGGATTTGAATTTCATCCCTGGAGGTCACGGAAAGTGAAATAGGGGAGGGAGTGTGGACAGTGCTGGCTGTTCCCGATGTGCCCTCCTGGGCTCAGGGCTCACTGTTCCCACATTGAAGGCAGCTGTCCCCACGGACTGCTCTTCCACACTTTCCAGGAGAGCCCTGAATTTGTATAAATTATTCACACACACACACACCCAAAAGAGAACATAACTGGATGTATTTATATCTGGTTTGAAGCTTCTAACAACACATCACTTCTAAGAAAAAAGCCCCAAGCAAAAAAAAAAAAAAATTCAGACAACCAAACCCTTCTCCCTGCTCCCCGAGCCCCTCTGCACCCCAGTGTGGCTGAGAATCATGAGGGGCAGTGTGTGTAGGTGTTCCGTGGCATCCCAGGCCTCCGCCTTACGATGGCATCTGGAGAATGGCCAGCATGTGTCTGGCTGAAGGTGTGGGTACCTGCCCAGCTCTGGCAGCCCGGTGGGAGCCCTCTCCCTCCTCCCAGGCAGAGACGTTCCCAACTGCGGAGCAGTCACCTGCCTCTGGGACACCCATGCTCAACATCTGCCTTGATTCCCATCCGTGCTGTGATGGGTCTCCCAGACTTCTAGGCCCCGTAGGGCCCCTGCTGCTCTTCTTCTGGGCTGGCTTCTCCTCTCCCACAGCCAGGCAGTTACAGGGCCCTCCCCTGAAAAGCCTTTTCCAGCCTGGAGCAGCGGCTGTGGAGTCGTTTGGATGGACTCCTTAAGCCCCAGTCTCGGTGCTGAATGGCGGAGCTGCCGTCAGCAGCAACAGGCCCATCCCTTCCTCCTCCTGCCTCTCTGCCTTTAGCCCCCAAGGCAGCCACCCCGCACAGACAGTTACAGGGTACCTCCTGTGTTCTGGGCTTGGCACCAGTGCCGGGCACAAGGGATGCAGGTGACTGAGGCCCTGCCACAGACCTCCACAGCTTTGGTGGCAGATGAGTGAGTGGAGGGGTTAGAGGGGCCCTGTGGGATTGGGGCAGGGCCGTGTTCAGGACCTGGGTGTCCAGCAGGGCCTGTGGGGTCATCATGGACAACCATCTAGTGGGGACGAATTCGGTCAGTGGGTCTGTGGGAGCAGCTGGTACCCAGGCCTGAGGGGCGGATGGGGAAGAGGATGCGGAGACACCCTGCCCTGACCACCTCCTGCAGGTAGCTCTGGGGTGGGGGTAGGTGGGCTGAGCTGGGTCACCTGGCAGGTGTGGCGCTTGCCCCCTCCTGGCCTCTCACAGGTGACCTCTTGGGGATTTCAGGTCATGACACACACACTTGTCAGCAGGTGTTCCCCCCAACTGTTGGCCAAGCCAGAGGAGGGTCTGTGGCTCTATCCTGTCCCAGAGGGTATGTCAGGCGGGAACATCTCTCGGCAGGCAGAGCGAGAGCCTCTGGGGCTGCTCCTGGAGAGGGTGGGTGATCTCGGGGGAAGAGGCGGGTACCAAGGCCGATAGCTTTGGGTCCATGTTTTGGAGTCTGGTGCACAGCTGCCTTCCCATGGCCCATCCGGTGGCCGGGCACCACTGCCACCCCTTGCTGGCCGAATCTTTTGTGGGGCTACCCAGCAGGCCCAGGCTTGCCTAGCCAACAGGGACCACTACTGAGGCATCCAGAAACTCAGGCCAGGTGTGCCTGTGTTCGTCGGGCGGTGGCCCAGGCCTGCGACGGTTACTTAAGAGTTCGGGTGTGGCCTCTTGGAAAACAGTACCCCCTCACATCCCGTCCATCCAACCCTGCTGTATCTCTTGCTCAAGAGGAGAATTAATCCATGGGCCTCACATGAAATGCCAGCTTCCACCCCCGGGACCCCTGTGTGCGGCTCCCGATGTGTGAGCCCCTGCTGTGCGTGGGCGCTGGGCCAGGCGCAAGGACGCTGCAGGGTCATGGCCAGGGGCTCTCCTGGAGCGGGGACAGTGTCTTGGGGGGCCACACAACATGTGCAGAAGCCACAGGGGCACTTAACCCAGCTGGAAGCCCCCGGAGGCTTTTTGCCGGGCGGGGGGCCCAAGGCAAGGTGGGGGGCACCAGGGCGAGGTGGGGGCACCAGGGCGAGGTGGCAGCTGTTGTGGCAGCTCTGGGACCTGCGTCTTTCCGGAGAATAAAAACACGACACACACAATTTGGAGAACGCTTGTGGTTTATAAAGCACTTGCACAGCCAGACTCTCCTGGGTGCCCTGCTGGGCCCCTGAGATGGGCTTTCTGGTTCTAGCAGACTCATGAATGCTGGTTTCAGGGGAAAGGGGCTCCAGGACCTGTCTGTTAATTGTATCGACATCCTCACGAGGCAGGTATGATCATCCCCATTCTACAGATTAGAAAACTGAGGCTCGGACAGCTGGAGGTCCGCACTCACTGTCTTGTCTTTGCCCTTGCTCTTCACACCCCCGTGGCCACCCCAGACTCCTCCGGCTTTTCACAGGGGCTTCTGCCTGGCACGTTCTGCTCTCCTGATTTTGAGCACACCTCAAGACTTTCCTTCTGCTCATTGCCAGGGCAGCTGAGGGTCTGGGCTACAAGGAGAAAGAGGGACCCTGTGGCAGCTAAGATGTGGTGGGGGAGGGGGACTGCTCTGAAGCCCAGCAGCCTATGGAGAATGTGGCCAAAGCCCCATACCTGTCCCCAGCAACGTACAGAGACACACGCCTCTTGCACACACCCTTGGAAGCACCCCCTAGGGACTCCAGGTGGAGAATTTCTGGCCTGAGTGAGACCCAGACTCCCACCCCCAGCTGTTGACAAGAGGTAACAGCCCCACTAGTGACAGGCCCTACAAGCCTCCATCTGCCCCTGCCTCTGCTCACCCAGCCATGACCCCAGCCTGGCTCACAGACAGGCGTCCATCCAGCAGAAGGTAAAGGGGCACCCGAGGCTATGGTCAGATTCTCATGGGACCATCAGCAACATCACAGCCTTGGAGATGAAGGGGCAGCCTTGGCTGGGTGGGGGAGCGGGGCACATGTGTTTGCTCCAGTCCAGTAAAGATGCTTTTGAGGGCAAAGCTGTGCAGCATAGTTGAGAGAGAGGCCTTCGGGGTCAGGAATTCCTGGCTTTGAACTTCAGCTCTGCTCCTTCCCAACCTCCCTCCTTGGAGCCTCAGTTTCTCATTTGTGAAATGGGGATAGGGAAAGCACCCACCTCATGGGAATCCTGTGGGATACAGGAGCCTCCGGGGGCCTCGATAGTGGGCTCTGGGGCTCTGGCGGCCACGGTTACGCGTCCTCCCCGGCGTGGAGGGGCATCTCTTCCCATACGTGCTTCTGGCAGTGGTCCACAGCATGGCACAGCTTGGCAGCCTCCTGGCTCCTGCACCAGAAACTCGGGCCCAGGGCGCACTGGTCAGTGCCCAGAAGTGGGGTCCTGGGGCCATGGCAGGCCCCCACCTTTTTGCACACAGCCACGGGGTCCATCATGTCCATGAGACTCTCGATGAGCACGGGCTCGTACTGTGTGACGAAGCGCTTGCACTGGATCATGTAGGGCAGGGGCAGGAGGCTGCAGCCGCCCTTGAAGGCCATCAGGATGTCGCGCTTGGTGCTCTTGCTTTCTATGTTGTGGGAGGACACCGTGAGCAGCCTCTTACACCCATTGCAGAAGCTGCCCTGATTCTCCGCGTCCCACTCTGGAGATGGCATGATTGCATGGACTTCATGGACGGCCCGCGCCCGCCTCTGGTTGCCACACAGCCGGATGAACTTGCACACCTTCTCTGGGGTGATTTTGGCCACAAGCTGCACCAAGGAGGGGCTGTAGGTGTCCACCAAGATGATGCAGTCCTTCCTGATGGAGGCGGGCATTACCGCACACACGCGCTCCAGGGCGCGGGTGATCATGAGCTCAGAGCTGTTGGACATGAGCCAGTGGTCTAGCTTCTGCACCACGTTCATGCACACCTCACAGGTCACGCCGGCCTGCATCGGCATCTCGCTCTGTTTCCTCGGCAACCCCAGCTCCAGCGAGGGGACCCCGTCCACGGCCGCTACTTGAATCAAGCGGGCAGGTGCCACTGGCTCCTCACAGAATCCCCCCTTCACGCAGACCTCCCTCGACGGGAGCAGCCTCAGTGCTTGCTCAGCAGGGACAAAAACCTGGTGGAGATAGTTCCTACAGAGGACGGCCAGGCCAGGCCCCACAGACTCACACTGCTCCTGCAAGTTCAAGTCAGCCAAGGTCAGGTTGGCCCGGACGGCATCCTGGAGTTGAGAGACCTGCCGTACACAGTCTTGGCACAGAGCTCCTTCAGGCACCTGTGGAGGGTGGAAGCTAAGGGGCCCGTCAGCCATGAACGGAGCTGCAGCCTCGGAGGTGTCCTCTTTGGAGAGTGGCCCCCGGGTGGCCAGGTGCCTCTGCAGCGGCTCACAGAGGCTGAGCGCTGTGCACACCTGTGCCGGGGTGCTGTCCGGGGCCCCAAGGAGCATGCTCAGGATGGTCGAACTGTGGATGTCCACCATCCACTTGCATCTGGCTGAAGACTCCTGGCTGGGGAACCATTCACAGGCCTTCATCACCAAAGTCAGCATATCAGACTCCGTGGCGTCAGGGTTCAGCCCATTGCCTGCGGCGGCTGCTATGTCCCGGCATAGGTCGCAGGGCAGAGATTTCACGGTGGGCTTGTTCCATACGGCCCCTTGGCAGTACCCCACGGCCCCGCACCTGGCAGCTGCCTGCAGATCCTGACACCATACCGCCGAGCCCTTTGCACACTCCTGGGGGCCTGAGGTGGGGCTGGCCATGGCGGCCCCCAGGAGGCTGGGCAGGAGGAGCAGGGCACACAACATGCTGCCCCAGGGACTCTCCGGCTCCAGAGCACCCAGCAGAGGCTGCTGCTATAAACCTGCCTGGTCCAGGAGGAGGCGCAGAAGGGCGGCCCCACCTCCTGGCCACTCCTGCAGCCTGACTCACACCCTGCACCCTGGGGTTCCCGGCCTCTTCGGCTTCACTCTTACAGTGCCAGGAACACCATCCCTCTCCTCTTCTCCCTTGGATAAGATAAACTCTTACTGGTTTTCCGAGTCTAACTGATATGTGAATGAAGCTCGGCTCTTAAGCCCTTTCCCCAGGAAGCCCTCCTGGCATACCCC